>VZSE01009968.1:0-183649 GCA_013398275.1 Promerops cafer | reverse complement strand
GGCCGTGTCCCCGTGGCCATGCTGTGCCGCGCGCTGCTCCGCCGCGCCGCCGCCGCGCCCGCCCGTGAGTACCGCGCCTCTTCGCCAGCACCGCGCCTCTGCGCACACCCTCCCGTCCCCAGCTATCCCCGGCCGCCTGCGCGGCCGCGGCTGCCGCCTCGCGGCTCCTGGCTCCCCAGCCTGTGGTATCTGAGGCGCTTACTGTCCGTCTGTCCCGTTGTAGGTCGGTCCTCGGCGCTTCCCCTGCAGCATCTCTTGGAGAGCTACCAGTGCAGCCAAGAAGATGACCACCTGTCTTACGGGGAAACGGGAATGCCGGTCCCTCCTTTCGGCTGCACCTTTTCTACAGGTAAAGTCGCCTCCTGGGAGACCTTTTGTGGGGCCGGGGTATGGACTCCGTTGTCAGCATCTTCTTGCTTTAAAGTGAGCTGGTAGCAGTGTGCTTGCTCCTACACGTGATAAACATTGGATCGTGATGCACCTAGATATACTGATGGAAAGTATTCCCTCAAAAAAGCAACTGCAAAGCATTTATTTAGTGCCTCTTTGTTTCATCTGTGTCTGTTTCAAGGTATGTCCTCTTGGTGACAGTGTGAGGCAACATAGGTGAAAAACTGGGCTTTGTTCAAAATATATAAAAGCTATAATAGGGTGGAGAACATTAGGTGGAAATCAGAGGTGGGCAGATGTCACCAGGCAGTTACACACAGCATTTCCCCGTGATGGGGGAAAGGAGTAAGCAATGAAGCTCCCGGATCTTTAGGGCAAAACTTTTTCATTCATTGTACTCTAATTTTGGCATGAGATTTTACGTTTCTCTAAGGTGGCTTCCTGCTTTTCCAAGTCAGATTGTGGAAAATGCTGGAGGCTGTAGATGATAGGTAATCTAGATACAGAAAACTGTAGCTAGAAAACTATTATAGCTGGTGAAAGAGGTATTATCTCAAACGTTGCTTCTGGAGCCATTTGATTACCCATGTATAGTCATTCCTGAACGGAACATCAAGGAAAAATGCTTGCCGGTATTTCTGTATTTTAACACTTAAGTTGCTAATAAATGCTGTTTATTTCTCAGCTTTATGTTTGCTGCATTCCCTATTTAAAGCATCTGTGGCTTTTCACAAAGAGCACGGGCATGATTTTGTATTAGCTACATAATATAATATGTTTCAATTTCTTTTCAGCCCCAAATTTGGAGCATGTCCTGGCAGTTGCAAATGAAGAGGGGTTTGTTAGACTGTATGATACTGAAGCACAGACCACCAGCAAGCTCATCTTTAAAGGTAAATGTTGTGTAGAATGTGATGTTCATTTGATATGACAAATATGGGATTTGCTGGAATCAAAGAGAGCTTTTTGCAAGTCCTTAAAACATAAATTGTAGGCAGTACTTTATTCCTTCCACATACTTTGCTGAGTCTTCTTTACAAAGCAGCAGCACGAATGTGCTCTTAAAACAGCAGCAGTAGGTGAATTGTTCTGTGTTGTCTTTCATGCCTAAGGCAAGCTGTTGACACGATTTCTGATTTCATTGTCTGATGTCATTTAGTCTTCTGCAAAATACCATGCTGCAATGCACTGAACTAATCTTGGCTTTTGTTTTCTTGTTAGAATGGCAGGCTCACTCAAATGCTGTATTTGACCTTGCCTGGGTGCCAGGGGAACACAGGATTGTAAGCAGTCTTTTGCCATCCGACTTTTTTTTTTTAATGCTTTGCCAACTGTGTACAGAAAATGACTAAAGTTTTTTATTTTTCCCTCTGAAGGTCACTGCTTCAGGAGATCAGACAGCCAAGGTGTGGGATGTGAGAGCTGGCGAGCTTCTTGGCATATGCAAAGGTCACCAGTGTAGCCTCAAGTCCGTTGCTTTTTCTAGATTTGAGAAAGGTAAATGTTGATATTCCCTATTGTCTCTGCTTTTTCCTTCTTCTTTCCTCCTGGCAAAGTACTTTAAGGGCTAAAAAATGATTTTAGAAACTGACAGGTACCAATAGCACAGGCCTGAGCAGTGACCCAGCCAGGAAAGCAAAACTGTCTCGTTGGAACTTGATGGTGTCCTGATGTAAAATCTGTACTTTTCTGATCTTGGACAAAGATAAGATAGGATATCTGCTTCCATACCCAAGTGTGTGAATATGCTTTCCATAAGCTGATTTCTCTAGTGGGAGTAAGAAAAGGATATTAAGAGTAAAGGAACAAGTCAAAAAGCATGGCAAAACAATGGCCCGAGTTTTGTATTTCCAGGGCTGGCATCCCAAGTGTTGGGACAGAAGAGCCAGAGGTACATAGATGGCATTGTACTGCATTCACTTAATTAAATGGATGCTTTTGGAAGCTAATGACACTTTTTTTTCTCTCAGCTGTTTTCTGTACTGGAGGGAGAGATGGCAACATCATGGTTTGGGATACCAGGTGCAACAAGAAAGGTAAATAATCTTTCAGATATGTATCAAAAAAGCTTGGTATCTCATGTAAAAGGACTGCTCAGATGGACTTGTTGGACTGATACTTTTGATTACCATATAGGCAGCAGAGGATTCTCAGGTAACTGTACTGCTTTAGGTACTGTAAGAAGATGGAATAGGTGTCTCTTCTATGTATAATACATTTCTCCACTTTGCAGCAGTCCCAGATTTGCAACATCAAACCACAGGCTGGTTTGATACTTCCCTGTGTATAGGTAAGGAGTTGAGGTTATATAGAACGCACCCCTGATAGGGCAGCACAAAAGCAGATGAGATGGGAGAGATTGCTTAGGTCAGAGCCATACTGAGGGGTGAAGAAAAGCTGGCAAGGCTCCTGCCAGAGTAGGAAGGAAGGCAGAAAGTGTAGAAAAAAGAGTTTGTGAGTGCTGGCAGCAACTGAATATATTGTGGGATCACCTACTATAAATACGGTGTGAGCTCATTCTGCTCCTCTTTCTGTTTCCTGGGGCTTTTCCTTCTCTAGCCCCTTCCCCTTATGCCTTTTCCCAATTCCCTGCTCTGCCACAGCAGTTTCTTTGCCTGAACATGTCTTGCTCTTTCATCTGTCTCAGGTTCCCTAGCTTTTCAAACAGGCAAATGAAGAAAAAGACTGACTCCACATGACTGAAGTGGAAGGTGTAGGGAAAAAAAAGTAGAAAAGTTGCATTACTCTAGTAAGGCAGTACACTTCATAAAGTAACAGACAAAAGGCTAAACAGGAAATTATAAAATAGAGTGGAAAAGCTCTGGAAATCTTCCAGTGAGCACAGTTCTGCTTGGGATGAGGTGGGTTGAATGCTCCAGACTAGGATGCATGTGAAAAACAGACCAAGGGGTAATGATTTCCAAAGGCAGCCTGCCTAGATCAGTTTTAGTTTCATTGTCCATGCTGCACTGACCTCTGCATTTTTTTGCACTGTGTTCTCACTGGTTTTGTATGTAAGTAATTTTTGTTTTCAGAATACAGTAATGATTCTAAAGGTTAGCCTAAGCCACCTTTTAGGACTAACCCCAAGCTGATGCCTGTTTTATTAAAGTGATAGCAAAATTGCTTGTAAACTACTAATTGAGATATCTTTGATTTCTTTCAGATGGCTTTTACAGGCAGGTGAATCAAATCACTGGAGCACACAACGTGGTTGACAAGCAGACTCCTTCCAAACCAAAGAAGAAGAGGCAGAACCTGAGAGGACTTGCTCCCTTGGTGGTGGGTATCTGGGCAACAAACAATATGTCTCTTCTGGGGACAGTGTTATTCACAGAATTCTTCCTAAGAAAATATAGTGAGAAATATATGGTCAATGCTTCCATTTATCTTTGCAGAGATAGGGGTTTTTTTTGTCATGGTCATTTGCTATGGCTAATTTTAGACATTGTTTAGTTGTCTAACGACCCACATGCCATAAAAGCCAACTTTGGACAAATGCTATCTAAAAATACATATTTTTTTTTCTTTTCCCAGAGAGAAAAGGAGTGGCCAGCATTCCCTTTTTGAGGGGGGAGATATGGAGATAATTTTTTTCAATGAGATAATTGTAATTTTTTTCTGTCTTTTTTTACCCCTGTAATTTGACCAGACAAATTACTGCCTTAGGGGAGTAAGACCTGATCATTTTTAATTTATTAAACCTTGTGATGAAGGCAGCTCTCTTATCTGTGACCTGAGAGGTGTAATCTCAAACTGCTGCCCAAACACTTATCTCTCAATGGCAATTTCACTGGTGGGAGTGTTCAAAGGATTGTTGTGTCTTAAATGACATCTGCTGTTTCTAGGTTCTGCTGCCTGGCTAGGAGGCGGTTTTCCCTGCGTTCACCTGGCCTTGAACTAAGCAGCATGATCTTGCTGACCTTAAAAGAAAATAAAATTCTTTTTTCTTCTCTTTTTAAGGATTTCCAGCAGAGTGTAACTGTGGTGCTGCTTCAGGACGAGCATACTCTTATCTCTGCAGGAGCTGTTGATGGGTAAGGAGGGAGGATGCCTGCTTTCCTGTCTCTTCTGTGTGCTCAGTGGCATAAAGAGATGGGGAGATTTTCTCTCTAAGATCACTCAGTGGCCAACAAGGCCAGAGCTACTGCTAGGAGGAATCAACAGCTATGCTGCCAGCTTGCATTGGCTTTACTTCCTTACTGGAGATTTTAGTACTGGACAAACTGTGATATGTGGTAAATGCTCATTTTAGTCTTAGCTATGGGGCAGAATGAGAGCAATTCTTCCCTCTCTCTCTATTCTCATGGACCTATGAGACCACACATAGACAGACTATTGTTAGACAGCCTTTTTGGATGTGAGTGGGTGGTCAGGGCCTGGATATATGTAGGCGTGCTTGAGAAAATGTTGCTTTGAGTTACAAAAGATGCATTCTCTTAGGTGCCAGATCCCTTGCAGCATCTTGGAGCTTGAGCAGACTGTCTTATTGATTAGCATGGAAATGATCCTCTTGGACTCGATTCTTTAGCAGGTTCCATATGGTCAGAGCCTTTCTGAGGCAGACAAGATTGACTCTCCTGCTATGGTTCATGACAGAGACTTGTTCCCAAAGACCAAAAAATTGGAAAACTTAATTTTTTAAGCTACAAACTAAAACTACTTGTCAGAAGTATAAATGCATCTGTGTATTTACTCTTACTAGTTGAAGGAAGTTGTTTTCTAGGCTCTTGTTCTGTCTTGTGTTAGCTACAGGAGGCAGAGCTGCCTCCTCACCCGTGGCCAGCAGAGCAATTGTTTGGCTTTCAGCACGGCTCTGCTCTGCTCCTGCTCAGTTGTTGTCTCCTTAGCACTTGATACTCGTCAGTCATGAGCAACCTGGTTTCCTGTGCTCTTAAAAGGCTTTATCAGCACGGAAAGGGAAATTTGGAAGCTGAAGACACTCGTGCTTTTCTATTGCAGTGTGATCAAAGTGTGGGACTTGCGCAGGAACTACGCCGCCTTCCGGCAGGACCCGCTGCCCGTCAGGTCCTTCTGCTACCCTGGAACCAGCACTCGCAAGCTTGGTGAGCACTGGGCATGGATTTGTTAGAGTGCAGAGTGAATTCAAGAAGTACTGTCAGTGGCATTTCTTATATTTATAGACAATTGTTGATCAGACTGGCAAACTCTGTAGGGTGTTTTGACTGCCAATACCAAATTTTCAAGTTGAAGAGTGAACATGCCTGACTTTTATATCACTGCACCAATGATAAAAACTTGCAGAAGCTTCAGCAGTGCATTTTCATAAACAGAGTTGAGGAACAGTAGAGCTCTTGATAAGGAATTTAGCTAGTCATTCTGATACATGAGTAAAATTCAGATTGAACTTTCTTTGCATTGTATCTTGCAAAGACAACAGACTGGACTGGGTTTTTATATTATCATCTCTTGAAACTGTTTTCAAAAACGATAGGACACTTGTTCATGTTTCTTAGTCTTCTTTGTACCTTTAATGCCTTAAAATGCTCTGATGCAACATAGTAATTCCTGATGATTTGTCTGATCAACGTGGTAATGGTCAGTGCCAGGAACATGAGGAAAATCCTCAAGGAGGTAGTTGTGAAATAATTTCCCTGCAGGGAAAGATTTTTCTTGGACCTGAATCACTAGCAAATCAGAGAATGGCTTGTTCTACCAAAGCATGAGGGTTTCTCTTTATTTTTGATCTTTGCTTCTACAATTGGTTGTTCCTGTTATCTGTTTGAAACTATCAATAAATAAATCACTTGCCTGTTCTGAAGGTGCAATTCCTTTCTAAATACCACCCTGAATCCCCATGAGAAAATGTAGATGTTATTCTAGAAACATTTCTTCTTCAGCAAGTGCTCTGTCAAACATAGAAACTTTACCATGACAATCTCATAAATGTTACAGATCCTTTCCAAATCTCCTTCTCTGGGCATTTCTTTGAGAATGTCTCTTTTCCAATTTTTTTTTCTTATGAAGAACTTCTCTCTTTCTCTGTAGGATATTCTAGCCTGGTTTTGGATTCCACTGGTGCTAATCTGTTTGCTAACTGCACTGATGACAGTATCTACATGTTCAATATGACAAGTTTAAGGACCACTCCAGGTAAGCATGAGATCTGTGGAAATAGCTGCAAAAAGAATACATGTTACAGAGCATAGAAAGGCAAGTTTATCCCTCTGACACAGAGGGACAGGGACCAGGTTCAACGCTTGAAGGAAACCTATTCCATGCTCTTATCTCTAAAGCTATGCAGGAGATATACACATTCTGTGTTAAACCATCCACATGAAATTAATAGCAGATACTGGTTCACTCAGACAGAGACTGGTGGTAGTTTGTATGTTTGCTCTAGTTATCCAGTGAGGAATGGCTACTATCCAGCCTGAAGCAAGTTTGAATCTTCTGCTTACTGGCAGTCACTGATTTGTCAGACTTTTAGATATGAATCCACTGAAAGTGATCACCTGATAACTTCAGATATTTTAAGGTGTCTTTTCAATTTAACTTCTACCACAGTTTCTGGAGGAAAGGATCCCCAGCATATCAAGTGCTTCAGCCTTTCAGATTCCTTCAGCTCTGCATCTGTGACCTTTACACGCACAAGATGCCCCTGAGCCTTTGGTGTGCAAAGCTGCTTTGCCATAGGCCAGTGGCAAAACTTGTTAGATTCCAGCCAGACACATAATTTATTTTCCACTGCCTTTCTCAGTCTCTCAGTTAACTGAAATTAAATGAACAATGTGTCCTTCTGTCTGCTCTTCAGGAAGGCAGTCTGGTGGGTGGGAATGCTTCCAGAGCTGAGAAGTGCTGCAAGTAGTAAATATTAATAGCCTGGTTGTTGAGGTTAACCCCGCGTGCCACCGCCGGCTGCTCCGTGGGAAGGGGCTGCCTGGCCTGTCCCCTGACCGGAGCAGGCTCTCGCCAGCGCAGCCCTCGGCCTCCTCACGGAGCTCTTGCCTTGTGTGTGCAGCCAGGCGAGCAGTCCCCGCTGCTCCAGCTGGATGGAGCTCCTGCGGTGCGGCTCCTGGGAGCGCGGTTCCTGCAGAGGGCAGCGCCTGCCTGCCCTCACGGCGGCTGCAGCTGCTCTTACCAGCACTGAGGCGGCTTTGGTTTGTCGGGAAATCCTCCTGTAACAGCACTTGCTGCCTGGTTTAGGAAGGGATTCTCTGTCTGCTGGCCACTGCACTGGGAGAGCTGCGGGCAAAAAATATCAATGGGAATTTTGGGGTCTTGCAACTCTTCGAAGGCCACCAAGGGCGGCCACGTGTCCTCTTGGTCTGTGGGTTGTTTCCTTTGCGAGAGCCACTACTAAAACAGGGCTGGAGGAGAAGGTGCCAGCCCAGCCTGGGGCCACCCTGGGAAACTTGTGCTCTGTGCCCCGTGAGAGGACAGACAGAACATGGGGCAGCCAAGCACTCCAGATGCACACTCGGCTCTCGTGCCCACTGAAGGCTGTTGTGGTAGGGGGAATGTCAGCCATTTGAGGTAATGGTTTCAAGGCTTTAGCAAACACTACTAAGGCTTTAAATACAGGTGAGCATGACTAACAAAATGCAAGTTTTATTGACAAAATAAAGCTTCTGGCAGCGGGAGGAAGGAGCAGCCAGTGCCTTTGTTGGCACCTGTGTGGAAGAAGGCTCCTGCTGTGGGACTTGTTGATGGAGCGGGCCTGGTGATGGCAGCTGAGGGAGGCAGAGACAGGGAACCTGAACCAAAGGAGAGGGGCTGCCTAGGTAAGGGCTGAGCCTGCTTGTGATATGGGTCAAGCTAGAGCTTTAATGAAACTGCCATTGGTTTGTTTGGGAAGCCTGAAGGGCTCCAGTTGAATAGTAAAAACTTCCTGCTGCCAGAGCCCCAGAGCAAGGGAGCAGTGCAACCACTTTCTCCAAAGGATATGTGGCTAGGCAGGAAAAGCCTGTAAGACCAGCCCTCCTTGCACAACTGACTCCAGGGCTATGCAGTGAGTGGGGCTTTTACTTAATTTTTTAATTTTATTTTTCTCTTCACAGTGGCTGTTTTCAGTGGACACCAGAATTCAACCTTTTACATCAAATCCAGCACCAGCCCAGATGACCAGTTCCTGGTCAGTGGCTCGAGTGACTGCAACGCGTACATCTGGAAGGTGAGGCAAGGGGGGGAGACCCAAGCATGCAGCCTGGAGCTGCTTTTGCTTTTCATGTTCACCTAGAACACTCCTTGCTTCCCAATCCTACCCAAAGTGCACGGGGCTAGCTCCTAGCATGTTGTGCCTGGAGTGTGTAAGTTGCTGTCAAGGCTTCATGTAATTGTTTAATGTAAAACAGAGCTAACCTCCTGCCATCAGTACATCTCTCATCGCTGCTGCTTATTGCAAATTGCTGCTCTTAATCTGGTTTAAATGGGCATTAAAATCCTCTTTCAGTCCTGTTGATTCAGGCAGCTATGACAAGTAGACAGACAGTTCTTGGTTCATATTTAGCAATGGAGCACATTAGCAGAAACCTAAAAGTTTAATTGTTTTAAAAGGCACACTTTCCCTCCACCTCTCCCTTTTCCAGCTCCTGCTTCAGATGTAGCTTTTCCTCATGCTTAATTTACAGTAGTTAAAGCCTTTGTATTACAGCAAGGGCTCAGCCAGAGCCTTCAGCAAAATTCCAAAGCAGTGTCTGACAGCTGAGGGGCTTCATCACTTGACATCTTGCAGTGACGTGTAGGAAATGCAAATGTCACCAAGATAGTAGCAGGCACCTCAGAATAAAGCATGCTTCAAGTTCTGTTCTTCATGTTCCTCATATGGGAACAGAGTAGACTTACTGAAGTAGAATAAACAGAAACCACAGGTGACTGCCTATTTCAGGTTTGGAATAATTTTTAGGCAATGTTGATTTGTGTATCCATTTCACAACGAGTTTGAAAGTAAAATACAAACCTCTCCAAGGAGAGGGTCAGCCTGCTGAGGCTGTGGTTTGAGCATGCAGCCTCTTTATTTCAGAGAACACTTGGAAGCAGCTGGGTTGCTCACTCAGTGGAGGCAGGAGTGTGGTAGCAGGATTACTGTGCCAAGTGGTGTAATTTTAACCTTCCTCGTGTTCTGTGCAAATTCAGCAAAAATGCCTGTGCGAACTTGAGTTGCACATTCTGCATCCATGTGTTTTGATACTTTCTTGGAACACAGGCTGGGACTCAGTTAAGAGTATTCAAAGATGTCATTATATCTCAAAATTTAAGCATTTGAGCACATTTAAAATGCATTCATGTACAGAAGGCTCCTGTTGCTTATCACATATGAGTGACAGATCGTATTGCATATTTATAAAAAAAATCATCAGATGATTGTTTTTTATTTTAATACCATAGTTATATTAGAAAGTGGGACTTCCAGTGCATTTGTCTCTTTCAAGATCTGTTGTATTCAGAGGCTTCCTAATTTAAATGTTGACAGATTTGACTCTGAAACATATGTATCTTTTCATGGCATGAGGACTTACTATGCTGTGAAGAAAATCATGCATGAGTAGTTAACAGGGGATGTTGTAAGGACCTTAAAGAAGAGCTCTTTCTGTACCTAGAGAGGTACAGAAAAAAAAATGCAGAGGAAGAACCTTTTCCACTTAGATGATTTCTTTGAGAAACTTTTGCAGAAGTGCTAAGTTTGTGTTTGGGTGAGAAACACTGTGGATAGAAGTTATTGCTGACAAGGATGCTGTTTCAGTCTGTTTTCATATATAAGTCACTTCCAGGCAATGAACACTTCTTTTATTGTGTTGGGTTTGGTTTTTTTTAAATTAGAAGTTCATAAATTAATGAACTCTCACTCTTGAACAACCATAAGATTATACAAGCCGAAGAGCAGAGAGGTTTTTCTCCACAAAGATGGTATCTGATGAACCTTCCTGGTAATAAAAAAAATGCCATTTGTAGACTTGTACTTCCATTGTTCTTTCAATCCTCTGATGTGGATCACTCCCAGGAAACCATATGAAGTTATGCTTTGGTATGGATGTGCTTCTGTATCATGTGGTGCACAAAAGCACAGGCACCATTTTATGCTGCATCTTGAAAATGGATGTAACAGCTGTTTCCAGTGAGGAGAGTAACTAAAAAAAGTCTCATTTCCTAGGTTTCTCTTTTTAACCTTTCCACAATAGGCCTCACTTCCCCAACAATATCCTGTCAAGTCAGGCACAAAAAGCAGCCTGTGCTGTGGCTAATCCTGACTTAACATGCGCAGACTTGACCTGACAGTCTTGTGCCAAACACAGTGGACACAGCCATAACTCTGCACTCTGCTTCACTTCATAGTAATTGGGCATACTTGCTTTAATTTACACTACTATAGTGTAAAACCACTGTGTCCTAGAAAGAGTAACTCCCCTCCTCTGCTTTCCCTCCAGCAATCAGTGGCTACTGGACCACTGTTTTGGCTGCTAAGAATGTATAATAGCAAGACTGCTATTAACTGTAAGTGAAGGTGTTCTCTGCACCAAGATCTCCCATTTATTCCCTAAATAGGGATTTAATTTCCATGGCATTGCATGTTTTGGCAGTGAAGGGAATGCTCCAACCAAGGCATTTAGTGGATATTTAGTCAAGTGATTGCCTCTATCATGCCAGGGGGAAAAAAGGGTCCTGTTAAGATGAACCCATTTTTATCAAAACAACTTAAATTCTGAGGCTGCAGTTTTGCAGGCTGTTGTAGATGATCTACAAGAGAAAAATGTTTGTAAATCAGAAGCCTTCCCCAAAGTCTTGCATCTTCCTTTGAAAACTATATGTAATGTCTACTCCTTTTCCCAGACAGTAAAGGATCTGTTCATTCCCTTAGTCATTTATGCAAGTCCCCTTGATAAATCTCCCTTATAATGTCACATCAGTGATGGTGACTCACAGCTCCAGAAAGGATTGCCTGCTGGAAGCAAGCAAAACTTGGATAGAATCTTTGTGTGTGTGTATGTGTGTTTTCTTCTTTGGACCACTTAATACTGGCTTCAGCTCTGTCTGTCACTTACAGGAACTGGAGTCAAAGATAAATAGCAATACTCTAGAACAGGAGAAAAATTTTTATGAAGAGTGTGGGAGAAATGGAGATCAGTTGAATGAATGTGAGTGATTTAGAGAGCTTTCCTATGAACTCTTAAGAGGGTCTCTGGTCCAGCTGATTAGTTGGAGAAGGAACAGGCACTTGGCAGTTGCACAAATGCCAGTTCTGAAGCCAGTGAAGGTTAATCTGTGGGATTTTGTTGGCAGTGTTTTCATTTTTTGATAAACCATTGACCTGTGATTGGGACATTGGTAAAATAGCAGCATAATATATTTGCCTAACCCAATTCAAAATATAAGCCTCCCAACATTTAAGCATCTTACTTGGAACGGGTAGAGGTACTTAAAATGCTTGTATCATATTTTGGGCTGTCAACTCTGGAGGCAGAGTTCCTGTGTGTAGCAGGAATTGAACAAGTGTTTCCATGAACTGCTGCTTAGGACTTCCTCAGTTGTTGCCTCATGATGACAGGCTGAGAGCATTTGATTTCCATATTTCATACAGGAAAGATGGGAAGTATCTATATGCTTCACAGGTGGGATATGAGGTTTTTCTTGGAGATGTATATTAGGCTGTGTGCCTTCTGACTGTTTGCTTGTTTTTCTGTGGAATTTTTAAGGTTTCTGAGCCCAGCCTTCCTCCACGGATACTCCTTGGTCACTCTCAGGAAGTTACCTCCATTGCTTGGTGTCCTTCAGACTTCACTAAGGTTTGTCTTCTGCAAAATGGTCTTTACAGTGAAACAATAGGTGTGACGTGACAACATCTGCTTTTCAAAATGGCAGCAGCATTTATTGTTTTGGGAGGAAATTTTTAGTCAGTCCTTTCTAAAATGTTCATTTAGGGTACAGTAATCCAACCATGTCATATTAGCACAATGTATCAGAACCTTTTTATTATTTTCAGATAATTTAGGCTAATTGAGAAGTCCTAAGAAATTGCAAATCAGTGAAGACCTCTCTTGATGAGAGCTTGATACTACCTATAAGAGACAAAACAATGAAATAATTTAATCAGGGCTTCCATAAACCAAAGGCTTGTTTTGTTGTTCCATATTCACATCTTCTTTTTCCTCTGACCATTGATACATCTGCTAGTCTTGTACAGAGTGGCAAGAAGTTTTGAATGCCTTTCAAAAACATATGGACTCTTTTCATTGTGACCTCTTTTCAAAATCTGAGCTGTTTTTATGACAAAAAGAGCTTCCAGTGAAATTGGGTCAGTAGTTATGCACCAGGTGTCACTAAAAGGAAAACAACCAAAGTAGGAAGTTGGTTCAAATGTTTGGCCTAGCTCAAAACTAGAAATAACCCTGAAAAATCCTGAGCAGTCCTAATGATAGCCAGAGTTTCTTCCACCCCACAGTGTTAAAGAAGTCACCTTCTTTCCCTAGCTTGCCTTGCAGCACCAGGGCTTCAGGAAAGCATTACAGTGTGGGAGTCTTGCAGGGAAACATCAGGAATTGTTCTAGTTGTGTAAGATGCACATTGCCAGAGAACTGGCATTTCAGATGAAATCTGTGATACAGAGATAGCCCAGCATCCTGATCATGATGCATTGGAAATGCAGACCAGTTCAGCCTTTAAAATTGTTACTGATACAGGGAAGAAATGCTCAGCCATTGTTCAGATGCCGAAGCATGAGGAAAAGTGGAAAATATGGAGCTAAGACAGGTCAGGAAGCTGCTTGCTGTGATTTGAGAAGCAAGGTTGCTTTTGGTAGTAACAACATTGGTTTGACAAAGGTTGGAGTAGAGACACTTTCCCCATTCAGATTGCTATGAACTTTCACCACAGCATTTCCTTTTTCTTTCTACTGATTGCCTGCTGAGCCGCCAGCTAATCTGCCTAAAGATAGCCATAAAATGTGGGCTAGATGGGTGCTGCTCCTTTGGTTGGGATTCCAGAGATCTTTTTGGAGCATGTGATGCTGCAGCAGGGCTCTAGAGCTGTGTTCCTGGCAGAGTTGGGTTCTCTGCCAGATTTTGCTGACATCTGACTCTGAAGAGATAGCACAGCTCATGCCACAGCCATCCAATGTCACCTTCTCAGTGTGCTGCAAATGTTTGCCCCCAAGCAGATGTCCTCAGCAACAGGCAGATTAAGATGCAGGTGCAAAAAGGATCGTGGCTGCTTTTGTCTACTGAGGGTTTGAAATCTTAAAATGTGCTGTGACCTGAGCAGACCAGTGTCTCTTACGTAGCCATGCGAAGCAAATGGTTGGTGGTGACTGAGATTTCTGTAGCAGAAAGACATGGGTGCAGCAGCCTTGCCTGCTTTAAAACAAATACTGCTGCCTGGTGCAGTAATGAAAACAGAGTTGGGTTATTTTCATTGTTTAAGGGTCAATCTTGTACCCCTTCAGCCCAGCTTCACCATCATTTGTATTGGTGTGGTGTGTTGGATGAAGCTGTTCCAGTTCACTCAGCCAGTGATCCAGTGGATGTGCCCTGGTTACTCTAACACACAAATTTATACTTAGATTGCCACGTGCTCTGATGACAATACTCTGAGGATTTGGCGCTTACAACGTTGTCCTGAGGAAGAGAAATCAGTGTCCAGAAAAGCCAACTTGGTGGGCTGGGTCACTCAGAAGAAACCAGAAGAACAACATGGAGCAGGTAAGGCCCCTGAGCTATCTTGCTCTGCAACATGGCTGCTGAATTTTGTCTGTTCTCTGTACCAACAAAAGCCTTTGGCTTGTCTTATTAGCCTTCTGAGGCTTTTCTCATATTAGGCAGTTACTCATATAGCCAGACAAGGACTTCTACTTGTAAATACTTCTGCCATCAACAGGACAAGCTGGCTGAAGTAGCTTACAAGTATGGCAAAGTCTGTATGGCCAGACTGCAGAGCAAATATTCATTCACACAGCTTGTTGGGCAGCCAGATGTTCAGTGGGTTTCAGCAGAGTTCAATAATTGAACTGCCAAAGGAATGTCACTGTAGCAACAACTCACTTTTTTTCTTTTCCCTATCAAATACTAGCTGAGAGCAGTAAGATCATATGCTTTTTCCAGTTTGGTAGTTTACCCAGCAAAGGGCTGACAGCATATATAGAGCCTTGGAACTCTGAACTGTTTGCTTCTGCCCATAGTTGAACTGTGCACAGATTTATTTCTCAGGTGCAGTTATCAGTATTGTCTCTCTTTCTTCAGCTTCAGTCAGTGGTACTGACCATATACAGCCAAATGAAATGCTGTGTAGTCCAAGTGCTTCAAAAACACATGCAGACAATTGTGATGATTATAATGTCCCAGAATTAATCATCTATTCACATGTTAAGTCTAGTGAACAAATGCAGTACCTTTCTACAAAGCCTGGGCACTCAGACAAGTTGTGCAGCGTGCTCTGAGCTAGCAAGCAGATGTGGGCTCTGTAGAGAAGGGAGTCACTAGCAGGTAGTCACCTAGACCAGGAGAAAGGAATCCTGATCATAATATTACTTTGATTTGTCTGTAACCTGTTGCAGTAGAGTAGGAGAAAGGAGGAGAACCGCCCTCCCCCCAAGGTGAAGTAAGATGAGCTTCTCTGTAGAGTAGCTCTGAAACTCAGAATACAATGGCTTCCCAGCAGCTGCTGCTGTGACTTCCTGCATTCCACCTATCTTCTCGAGCCACCCTCCAAATGAATTTCATCTTGGCTAACAGAAATGAAGGCTGAAGGTCTCCAAATCCCACTAATGGGATAACATTACCTCTAACCTTTCGCCAGTGAGTAACAAGTCTAGCAGGAAGTTTGCAGGACAATGGGACAGAGAGTGCCAGGTCCGCTCCATAGCTGGTAATTGTTTTGTGTGTGCACACACTCTTCCTCAGAGAGGGCTCAAAAATATCTTCATGTCCTAGTGCCAGAAAAACAGAAGTAAGCATAGGTTTAGACTAAAAACGTGAGATCTAAAGTATCTTGCACACTAAAACTTTACAAGTCAGGTTTGGCAATAATACCAGAAAAAATTACTTATTTCTCCTTGCTCTTGCTGCATTAAAGTAACACAGGAGGGAAGAGGAAGTACACAGACACTGCAAACACAACAGCAGGCTTCCTGCTGACCTTGGCTCTTGAACACAAAACGTGCTGTTAGAATATAGGAGTTATCTGCAGAGACTAATTCAGAGCTGGCAAGCAGAGTACTATTTCAGACCTGCTGGGATGAATCTAGGTAGTTCCCCACCCATTTCTGATGAACAAATTATGAGATTGAGGTTGTGTATTGGTTGTTGACCTATATCATCAAGTGTAGCAACCAGAGTTTCCTTTTCTTTGGCAATTACTTTTGTGGTTTTTTTAAGTTGTACTACTTTCTCTGTGGTTTTGTGTAACCAAATTTCTGGAGCAGGCCTGTGCATGGACAATTTGTGATTCTTAAATCTGGAGATTGATGATACCACTCTAGAAGATTTGTGGCAGAGAAGGTAGGAAACATCCAAAATAACCTGCTTTGGTGTGATGCAGGTTGACTGCAGGTATTTGCAGTCTTGTGCCATGTGCAGTGGCAGCATAAATGGGAACAGCTTGAAACTGGCTTGGTAGGAGATGAATAATGAATAATGCAGTCTTAGAAAAAAGAGCCTGATCTTCATATTCTTTATCTCAAATTTGTGTTTGCTTCTTGCCATGACACTCATCCTACTCCCAGGATAACTCATTTTCTGTTATCCAGTGTGCCCACAGCATAACTTTCAGACTGGTTTGGGATTCAAAGTGCCCATACCCAACTAGTCATGCAATATTTCTGCTGAATGAATTTGTAATGGTCATTATTAATCAAGAGTTGCTGAGCTTGCTACTTTCTTCCCCTCTAAGAGCTTAGATTTCAGAGTGCAACTAATTTCCAGCTGAGTTATTATTGTCTTGTAAGTGCTCATTAAACCAAAGATTAGGAGAAGAAATCTTGGCAGTTACGTTCGCATAGCCCAGATTGAAGCAAGCTGTTATGAGCAAAAAAATATTACCATATTTTTTCAGGAAAGAAGCCTTTAACTATGTTTTTTTGTGTTGAAGTTATTTGTAATGGGATCCTATTCAATTTTGTTCTGATGCAGCAGTACTTGTGTTTTGGATACTAGTTAGATAATGCAGTAAAAGGTTCAGAAGAGGCTTAGTATGGTGTATAAGCAGGCCTGTAGGTGCTCACTCAACATGTTGTGTGTGAGACAGCCCAGCATTGTAAAGAAACTGGCAGGTTATTCACACTAGACTTCTCATTGTTCTAATGAAGTGCTTTATAGTGCAGTGCTAGTGGTCAGAGTGGGGAGTTTGGATTAAACCCCTAGAATACACAAAATTTTTAGTGCTCTTGTGCCCAGCAGTGGAAGTGCACAGGGTAACTTAAGGCAGTACCCCATTTAATTGCATCACCATGAGTCAGGTGAATGAGAAAGCAGGCATCTTACAAACCTACTAATGTGTTCCCTGTGGGAGGGGGCTGGAAATAAAAACAATTTAAAAACTTAAAATAACACTCTCTAATATTGCTGCAGACTGAGGTTTTTGCTATGTATGATTCCCACTGTTGTTAGTGAGGTCCTTAGGCCCCTACCTATGACTGGTGCTTTCTGGGTGTTCAAAACTTCTCTTTTACAAGCAGGGGCATTTATATCTTGGCTAGTGAGCTCAAAAGCCACTGTGAAATAGCTGTTTGGGAATCATTTGTTGAGAGATTTTATTTCCTTTGGAATTTAAGTCCTTGTTCAGGAGGTGAAGAATTTCTCAAACTTCCCTGGGTGTGGTAAATAACTACTGTCTCCATTCTAATACAGCATTGCAGAAAGTCCTCCAGCAAAAAGACAAGAGAATGAAAGTATGTTCTTCACTAAAAAAAGTCTTTAAAATATGCAGCCAGTAACACCTGACTAGGAGCATTATTCACGTGGTAGGGCATCACAGTTTAAGGCTTCCTTGGTATTGTAATTAGCTGTGGGACCTGCTTGCAGTACCTTTGTCCCTCAGCTTGGTTATAGAGCTGTTAAAGATGCAGGGCAGGTGGGAGCCAGCCTTTCTGCCAAGCAGTTGTCTGGAAAAGCAAAATGCAAAGCTCCAGCAAGGCTAGATACTCTTGGAAGATTCAAGATTTGTTTTGTCTGTTCGTTTTGGCTGTAGCTCATGTAAGAGCACTCACTACCGAAGGGATAGATGTCAGACATTACACAAATGCACTGCATTATGCTTTATCAGTGTGACACAGGATTTTATAATGGACTTGTACCAGTTTAACCAAAACCAGAGGGATTTATACAACTTCTTAGTTCAAAAGGGTATATCTGATGCACAGGGTCAGCACTGATTCATCTCCTGGTTGGAAGGGGTGTTTTTAAAAAGACTGTCCTTAATTTGCTGTTCTCTGTTCCTCATCAGACTACTTATTTCTCCCCTCTCAGGGCCACCAGGCAGCCCAGAAAGCACTCCTGCCAAGGCCCTGCCAGCGGGCAGCGTGTGCATTTCCTCCCCTCGGCCCGCTGCCTGCGCTCCCACTCACTGCGGGGACCTTCCGCTGTCCACCAGCACTCCGACAGTCGCTCTCAAAACCCCGCCCGCCACAGCCTCCACCCCAGCCAAGCCACCTGGAGCCAGCCCCTGTGCGTCTCCCAGACTGGTCCCTTCCTCCAAAATGTCCATCAAACACTGGGTTACAAGGACTCCGTGCTCTTCTCCTCCAGAAATGGAGAAAAAGGCTGCTTCTCCTCGAAAAGCCCTGGCAGAAGTCACCCAAGTCACCCAGGGTCTCCTGGAAGCTGCTTGCCCTCCTCAAGTCCCACACTCACAGTTTGAAAAGCGTGCCAAGAGAAGGCTTGACTGCAGCAGTGAGGCTGATGTGGGGCAGAAGTGTCTGCAGGCCTGTAGCTGTGTGACTGAGCTGGACCATGCAGCTAAGAAATCCAGGCTGAATTTATGTCACTTGGTTCCAGACCAAAAAGCTTCTGATGAAGACTCTCTCGGCCTGGCTGACTTATGTAACGACCGTGAAGGCTCCAGCCACAGCCCAAAAGAGCCTTCCCTTTCTGGAAGCCATATTAATCCATTAGGCATTCAAACTTTCCCCCATCTTTTCAGATCTCCACGTGGGAAAGACACTGAGGTAGTAGATAAAGAGAACAGTTCTCCTGAAAGAAGAAATTGGTTGTCTGCTCTGGGAGAGAAGCTACGGACTGGCAGACCTGGCAGCCAGAGCACATCAAACAGCTCCCTGTCATCCTGCAGTCCTGGTGCCAAAAGACAAGAGTCTGTGGCAGTGGCCACTTCGCCAAAAACTGTAAGTAGGGCAGCCAACAACATCATAGTGAAATAAGTTATCCCTAGCTGCCACTCTCCCTTTGCTTGTTCTCTCCTGCTCAGACAAGAATTATCTGATCCCTTTGACTATGGACAAAAGGGATGATTTCTGGCCTAATAAGCCAGATACATTAATGCTGTTTTCTGCTAATCCTCTCCACGCAGAAACAGAATTTTTATGATGTGCCCTTCATTTTCAAGGGATTTAAGGCACACAGGAGCTCAGAGATCCTTGCAGCCCCCAGCTGGATGTTTGAAGGATGTAGCTGTCTTCTTAAATACAGCTCTACTCTGAGAGGCACAATAATGCCAACAGCTTTCCTGGCAGATCTCCAGTTTATGTGTTCACCATCACATCTGCCTGTTTATGTTACTGGAAAACCACTTAAACATTGGAAGAAAGAGCTAAATTCTCTTCCAGCTCAGGTAGCCAAAGAATTTGTTACCCATGTTAAAACTGTGGGGCATTAAATAATGCCTTCAGTTCCTTCAATGGAAAACTAGAAGAAAACAAGAAGTGTAAAAGAGTTAGAGGGCAGGATTTGACCTACATCATCCTACTTTTGGTGTACAGGAAGCCGGGCACAGAGCTTGTCGTAGGATCTGAAATTGAAGTTAACCTTATAAAGCAGCTAAAAACATTAGCATGAGGGCTTAACAAGGAAATTACAATTAACATTTTTTAAAACAAACCAAACTTGACTTGTCTCTGAAACTGGACTCCCAAGTCCTCCAGTGTCTTTGACTGAGTCTTATTAAACGTTCGGTAAATTTTCAATCATCAAATTTTAGTTGTACTCTTGCTAGAAGTTGTTGCCATCATTGAGGCTTATCTCATTTCTTACCTGATTTCATCCCTTCCAACACTTCTATCAGATACAACCTGGGCAAACCACGAGTCCTGAAGTTATTCATAGCAGCTGGACTCATCATGTTGTGGTTGTACCAAGAAATCTTGGTTATAGGAAACCTACAGCTACTTGTGACTACTTGTGCTTTATGCTGTACATGTTTAAACACAAGACAGAGAGATTTGCCCTGGAGAGAGATTACTATAGAACAATTACCTTTCCTGCCCAGTATGTTCTGGTTCAGATTTTGGGATGCTGCTGTGGTGTTCTCATAGCCTGAGGACATGCCAGGAATACCCAACAGCACTCATTGAATTTGCTGTATCTTGGAAATCTGCAGCTCTGTTATCTGCTGTAGGGAAGCTGAAACTGCAGCTGGAGTGCATTTCTCATGGCAGTAGGATGACCCTAGGATTTAGACAGTGTTGCCTGTAGATAGTAAGCCTCTTATCTGTGAGACAGATTGTAGTAAAGAACCTTTCATTTACTCTCTTAGTTGGGAAGCCGAGCAAACTGGAACAATGTTGGAGGGGAGACTTTGAGACTCCTGCAGCATATGAGCTGTTAACCTGAAAGTGTTCCATGCATTCATAGTTTTGGTTTTGTTTCTTGCTAGGCTGCAGCTGCTTCAGTTTCCATGAGGAAGATCTGCACATACTTCCACAGAAAGGCACAGAGCGACTGAAACAGCGTGCGGCGCTTGCACCTGGGGGATGTTGACACCGAGGTATCAAGACCAGACTTTAGCAATGCCAACAACGATGCTCCAGGATTACACAACTTGTTGTCAGACCTCCGTAGACCTGAGGTTTTAGTCTTCCTGTTTTTAAAGCTGTTAGCAGCTGAAGCGAGCTGAGTGTGTAAAATCTGCACAGTACTTACTTATGGTCTCTTTCTGACTTAGGGTATGTATCTTTTTATAAACAAAGTGTTTTTTACACGGCAACTGTTCTAGTCCAAAGACAGACACAGCTCTGCTGTGTATTGTTGACAGGCACATACAGCTTGTCAATTTATGTTACTAATCTGCTGTTCAAATTGCCACTACTTAAGAGTAGTGTGTAAATCATTACACCCTCCTGAAAAGTAAGTGTTGGAATGTGTGTACTGAAACTTACTGGAGGTACATCTGAGCCTCTTCATGCTGAATGGCATTTCTACAG
This sequence comes from Promerops cafer, assembly GCA_013398275.1. Taxonomy (NCBI): domain Eukaryota; kingdom Metazoa; phylum Chordata; class Aves; order Passeriformes; family Nectariniidae; genus Promerops; species Promerops cafer. Next base: position 162,942 of record VZSE01009968.1, on the reverse strand, counting down.
TTATTCCTCCAGTACTGCAATGACTGCCTGCTTCCAGCAGGGAAATTAGCAATGTGTTAATTAAATCTAAAAACCTTTTGAATAGCCCAAGTCCATCTGATGGTGACTATGGTGTAAGAAGAGACAAAGTTTAATCAAGTAGGTAATGCCTGTACTCTCCTTGCTATCCCCTTTCTTCTCCCACCCTGGAAACTACTGTATTTACCTACTTAGCTGCCTCTTGAACCATCAGCACTACAGCTCTTAAGACCAAAAGTTTATCACTTTCCTGAAATAAAATACTGGCAAGGTATGTTCAAAGAATTAGTTTGATCTATCCTAAGTAGGCATCCCATAACAGCCCATTGCCAGTCAGCTCTTACAGGTTCAGCCTGTAGCAAAGGCATTAGTAACTGCTTATAACATACCTTCATAACAGCTTTATAATACAGTTGTTACAAAATAATACCCTGTAAATTGTGGGAGAGGCAACTGACATTTTAGAAAGCACTTGAGAACGTTTACATATTAATATTAAATGCTTTGCCATTGTAAGTTGTCCCCAGTGCTGACAGAACAAGGTCACTGAAATGAGATCACTGTCCTGCTGGCTAGTGACACTAATTCCTCAGCCATTCTTTCCCCGGGATCTTCTAGTAGAAGTGGGATCATCTAGTAGAAGATCCCTGTCTTATATTGGAGCATTTACTGTTTTCTGGTGTAGTAATTCCCATGAACTTCAAAACCAATCAAACCCTTTGAATCCCTATTATGTTTTTCTACTGCAGAAGAATTGAGGTGTATGAAGGAGATATGATCCCACTAACTTAGGTTTTCTACCTTCAATTTGAACACCTACTTTACAGTAACATTGGAAGCTGAAAGGGATTAGAAGGAAACAAGCTGGTTTGTATTTTATGTGGTAGATTGTATTTTGCAAGGAAATAAATTACTTGAGAGAAAATGGCTTTTGTAAAAGGTCTGTTACAGCTACAAAGCAAAAGGAAATGTGTAATGAGCTTTTTTTAAAAAAAAAAAAAAAGAAAAGTAGTTACTATCATGTTGCATCTTTTTGCAGAACCTCTTGGGTACAAATAGGGGCCAGGACAGCTTTCTCTTGTTTGCTAAATTACAGGCCATCATCCTATGAATGCTTCAGGCATATTTTTATAGTTTGTCTTATAAAAATGGATTTTTAAAAAGTGACTATCTGAATAGACCTAGTATCTTAGGCAAAACAGGAATATAAAAAAACCTGCTAGTTTAATTTTAATCTACTTCTGGATATTGAAGGAGATGGAAGTAATAGAAACATAACCTAAAATAAGTAGGTTTGGGATTGAATTCTGTTGTAATTTTAATTATTATAGCAACTTCGTGGGGTACAACCTGCCTTGCTTCAACCAGATTTTCATGCAGGATCCTTCCATGCAGTCTGTAAAAAACATTGCAAAGTAAAGAGATATGAACCCTATTGAAGTACATGAGAGTCGTCAGGCACTTCAACAATAGGATTTCGTGTTTCTCCACTCTTCCATAGTATTTTCCTCCTCCAGAAATGTTCTGCAGCCAAACCATTATCTCCTGTATCTTGTAAATGTCTTCCTAGAGATGATACACACCAGTGGCTTACCACTTGGATGAATAATATTCCATGGACATGTGAGATTTTCTTCTTTCAGATGATACTTGTTTAGTGGAACAACTTGTTTTATGGACCAGGCATTTATTTTTTCATCTGGTGTCAACCTGGGTCAGAGTCTAGGAGAATTAACTGAAACGTATTTTTCTATGTCCGACTGCCTTGACCTTATTGTGTTAAAATGAAGACTGCAAAAGCATGAAAGAATTTCTGATAAAAATTGTATGTCAGGTGGTTCAAGGTAACCAGTGCTGTCTTTACCTGAGAAGCTTGATAAAATAAGCATTCAGAGAACTGCTTTCAATTGGTTTGGGCCAGAAAGCTGTACCTCCGAATTTTCTTTCCTTCTAAAGGATTTACAGGAACTCTGACCTCCATGTTTTATAATCAAATTAAGCCTTGTAATGTATTATTCCCAAATCCTGAATGTGTATGTAAATCCCACTTTAAGTATCTTACAGGTTTTTCCAGGCAGATGACAGTGATTCCTGATGTCTTGTCTCTGTCCTCAGTGTTTACCCTCTGACTGCCAAGTGGGATTTGGGCCTGACCACAGCAGTTTCTGATGGTGCTACATCCAACAGTTGCTGGAAGTTGTGCCTCTCCCTGCTCAGCTCTGAGCAGCCAGCCAGTTTGGATTTAGGGCAGCTTGACAGGGACTGGGGCTAACTAGCCCTGCTGGGCAAAACTGAGCAGGCACTCCCAGGATCTGTACAGATGCATGGTCAGCAAGCCTGGGCAAGCATTTCTGCTGGGAACAGCACTCACTTCAGAGTCCCTTGGGGAAGCTAACTACCAAGAAAACCTAAAATTTAATTGCCTCAGTTCCCTGCCTCAGCAGTTATAGACCAAAACCACAGAGGGGACCGATGTGAGCATGTGGGGACAACATTGCCACCAAGGGGACTGTGCTGTCAAACTACCTCTTGATGTGTAGAGTTGGCTTGTAGTAGAGTTCAACTTGTGGTCAAGGAGTGCTTGAGTCTTCCTCTGGCACAGTTGTTTCTGCAGCCACTGAACGTGGCTGAAATCTCCAGTTTACCATCACCTTGGTCCATCTTACCTTGGAGTGTCCACCTTGTAAACTGACTACTGAGGTGATAGAAAAATGCACCATTGTGGCATTGAAAAATGTTCTAGTTGTTCTCTGCATGTGCTTTATCATTTCTTAAGAAGTTTTGTTCAGAAATCGATGCTTTTCAGCCAGGGACTTGCCAAAAGCATTTGGTAGCTGGGTATTCTAGGGTTTATGTGTAACTCTTTTGAAGACGCTCCTCAAGGTCAAATATTAAAGGCTTTTCATCACCAATACTTATTTGCCAGTAAATGGGAAATGGTGCTCATCTTCAGGTCCACTACAATCAAATGTCATTCTTTCCCTCCTGAAGCTGACCTAAACAGTTTTCCCAGTGGAAATTACCACTCTGTTTCTCTTCACAGAACTCGGAACCCAATGGCTGGCATTTTTCCCTCTCTCTGATTTATGTATGGCCCAGACTATAATAAATAAAATACATTGTGACACTACACAGCGTCCACGTGTTGTCCTTCAAAGAACAGCTTTACTTACAACAAACTGCTCTTCATCTGCACTCCACAAAATGCCAAATACAATGCAAAGCATGGGTGAGGGGAAAGCAAACATGAAAGAGTCCATATGTAATTTCTTTTAAAATTACTTAAACATTTCATGTCAATTGTTTTATAGAATAATGCATAGTTGATACGAGGACAGCATGAACCCAGAAAGGAAAAAGCAAAATTGCAATCGAAGATAACCTTTAAATTTTAAGCCTCAGTCTGAATTACGTATTTTTCTAAACAGAATAAGTAACTTTCCATCTTAATTTGTGCATTATGGAAAAATTCCAGGGACTAAAAGTACAGCAGGAAGACATATTACTCCAGTCTTGTGCAGCTAGACAAAGACTCAAAGATCAGAAAGCATTATATGTATAATGCTTTGTATAATGAAGTCTGAATACCCCATCTTAATTTTTCAATATAGTATTTTTAACTTTGCTGAATCTACAGCAGTTCTTATTTTTGAAGTTGTTCAGTCTTGATTTAAATGCTTTGCATGATTACAGGTCCATTACAGTTCTACATAAATTATTCTAGAGTTGAGATACTGTGAAAAGACTGACTTTTTGAATTTGTTTAGCTTTGTCTTTTGCCTGTTAGCTCAGCTTACTCACTTTTTAGTCTGGGTTACAGATACTTATACTACATTAGATCTTTTATCCAATTTGTAGAAAGCCCAAACATGAGACAACCACCTCTTGTTCTCCTCTGTCATGAGCTAAAGGAATTCTACATACAAAACCCAAAACAGCAAAGGAAGTGCTCCATTCCTTCACATTGAAGAGCCACAGTAGTAGCTCCACTTACATTAATACCAGAGCCACTCTGCGTCTTAACTTCACTCAGATTTATGGTTTATTTCTCTTGTCTGAAGAATGACTGAATCCTTTGGCAAAGCATCTTCAACCACCCACTTCTGTGTCATCCCTGGATTTTTTCATTTGGGTCATAAATTATGTAACTCCCTGGCTGCCCCATAAGTGTGCTCTCACACTGTATTGTGAGTGTGGCAGAGGAGGAGATGGGCACAAACCCAGGCAGCAAAGACCAGGCTGACCTAGGAGAGCTGATCATTCTTACATCCATGTGCCTATAACTGTGACAAACCTGTTTTGGTTGGGGTTTTATACCTCTAGTTGTTATGGTAAAACTGATTGCATTTAATAAAAGTAAAAACATTATGATAAAAATACCAGTTTATTCTCCTATTCCTGTTCTTGCAAAAGGTGTTAAGTATCCAAAAACCAGACTAGTAATAGTCCTTGTGACTGTAAAGCCAGCTCCAGCAACAGCAAGGTAGGCTGTGTTGACAGGAGTTCAGCAGATATTGTCAGAGTGTAATACTGAATTATTCAGTGTCACTGTTATTTTTGTTCTGCTGATTTTCATGGATTCACTGACAGAGGAAGTGACAGTTTGTACACTGAGATCAAGAGATGCCTTGGATTCTTGAAAACAACCTGTGACTGACACAACTGCAATGAGTGGGCTTGAATGGACTGATTTGCTGCAGGTAGTTGACGGCAAGGCAATTAAAAATTGGAAGTGTTACATCATAGGGAACTGGCTGTTTGTACACATCCAGTTGTTTGAAGAAGCAGGACTGGAAGAGTGATAAAGAGAAAGCTGATGTTTGCGCAAGTTAGTAGGGAGAAAACAATCACCACAAGTGTGAAAGAACAAAGTACATTGCATAAGACAGGCAACTGCCAGGAGAAACTAATATTCATCCAGTTGTTCCATGCTTAGAAGAAAGAGTAGGGCTTGGGAGGCCCATGCTGCACCTTTGTATCAGACTCGCATCTATATACTCCTATTTTTTTCTTCTGTACAACGGGACAGTTGTCAATGCTTGCCAATTCGTTCTGATTAAGAGATTTGAAGGCTCTTCCTGATCCTTCTCTTTGTGGGCACTCTTCTTCCACCTGTTCTGATTTAACCCAGTCAACTCCTGACAAGAAGTCCGTTTTGACACAGTATTGAGATTAACTGGAATAAGGTTTTCTTGTTTCAGAGTAAGCCTGGTTTTGCACTGGGCTGTTCAGAAACAGCTATTCTGAAGAAACAGTTCTTCAGGCAGCCCTACAGTAACTCCACTGCATAGGCGAATCTCCAAGAAAGTCGTGCGAGACTGCTGGGGGAGTGGTATTACATAAAAGCTAGGATATTCTCATGCACGAAGGCAGCAGGAAAAAAATGAAAATTAATGAAAATTAATTTCTTAATTTCCTTATCTCAGCACCCCCAGCCATACCAGTTAGGAAGCATGACACAGAGAAGGGCTCTGGTTTTGAGTCACCCAGCTCATGGTTTGGGTGGATGTGCTTCTGCCCATGCAAGGCTGAAGGGACCCCTGCTGCTGCCCCTGCTCCCTGGTGGCAGAGCCCTCCTCACCCCCCTGCCAAGCGAGAAAGAATCCCACCCGCTTGTGGGTTCGTACAGAGCCGCGCTGCCCTGTTTTCCTGCCACAGCAGCCGCACGGAATCGGGGCCATTCCCGTAGTGAGGGTCTCTGCGGCTGTGCCTGCCTCCCGGCGCCGCCACCGCTCGCAGCGCAGCCCTGCGCCGCAGCCTCCCGCACCTCCTGTCCCCGCCGCCGCCCCAGAGGGCTCACGGTGGGTCCCCTACTGTGCTCACGCAGCTGACGTGCTCAAGAAAGCATCTCAGGCCGTGCTTTTATCGGCTTGCTGTGCACCCAGCAGGGACACCACCTTGGGCCACCCTTTCACAGGGCGTGCGTGCAGCCTTCCTTTTCATTTTCTCCCTGGGAGGCGGAGAGGAGTGAGTTTTAAATACAATGCTGCGAGTTCAGTGCTGCTAAGCAGAGCCTGCCTGATTGCAGATGCAGCTGGAGCTCCTGGCTTAGTCCTGGCACAAGCAAGTTAAGGACAAAAGGTCTTCGTTCCTCTTATGCAAAGAGACAATTTCTGTGGCAGCTGAGGGCAGCATTAGTATTCATGCCTTGGCTGGTCTAGCAGCAAGGCGGCTAACTTGATATTAACTGTGGCACAGTGACTGGGGTTTATGGGCTGTTTCTTAATGTATATCACAGGTAACCGACCAAATGTCTCTTTATCCTATTTTCCTTGGGGTACCTGCTCTCCTACCTGCTCCAACAATGGCCTTGGGTTTTTCTTGCAATGGTGGTGGCTTTTTAAGAGCCACAGGCAAGTTCCCTACTTGGCTCATTTATTGTCGTGTTGTAATTTTGTGTTGGTTTATTTTCCAGATGACCAAAGTTCCTCTTAAACTCAAGTCATCTGTGTTTACAAATATTTTATTGTGTAATATACTAAAGCTTTTTCCCAGTATCTGAACTGGACCACAGATTTGCTGCTGAGACATTTCCACATTGTATGCATTAGAAACGTGTTACCCTAAATGACTAATGGAAATTATTTCTGCTCCAGGAAGCAAAATGATGCTGCATGAAAGAGAGAAGAGGGTTTATATGGAAACAAGAGTATATTCCCCTTTGCTTGGGCCTGCTGAAATGCTCTCTCCCCTGCCCCCTCGTCGTGTATCTCACCACAGCACAAGGGTGTGCCAGAACATGTTCCCACAACCTTTCAACCCATTCAGCACAGCCTGCAACTTTCCTGGCTATTTTTGTGTACTCCACTCAATGATTAAGTGCCCAGGACTGTGATAATACATCCTTTCAGCACTGGCAACCAACAAAATGCAGTCTCAGCTGCTCACAAACAGCTTTTCCAGTTCTTCTTCCTTAAAAAAAAATGGATTATTGATAGATTATCCTCCTGATCATAAGGGTGTAAACTTGGAGACGTGTTCTTCCTGGCAAGGACTTCAGCTCTTAGTAATCAAGGATTATTCTTGTTGACAATAGGGGTTCTGCATGTAACTGAAGCCCCTTGCAGGCTCCCTTTGCCTGCTGTAAAAAAAGTGTCTCATCTGCAGCTGAAGATTAACCACGTCTGGATCGAAACAGGGCAGCTATTCAATTTTACAAAGCTGCAGCACACAGTGGTTTCCTGAACACCTCTGGTTGTAAAGTGGTATTTTAGCTTTGCTTCAACTTCTCAGTCTATTTACCAAACAGGCTATAGCCCTGCTGATGATTTATCCTCAGTAGAAAAGCCCCTTCCCTCTCTGACAGTTTTTCCATTGCTCAGCCACACTCGGGTGCTGTGACCCCCCTCTCCTACAGCAAGATTAATTCAATCTCATATTGACCAGGTGAAAGGGTTACCATCAATTCACTGTGGTTCATCATTCTTCTCAACACCAGAACAGAGTCTTGTGGTCTGGGTCGGGGTGCAGTGATACCACCCCAATAAACTATTTCAATTGCTCCCTCAGTATCAGCTGACAGAGACCAAGGCACAACACACCCATTGCAGCTGACTGACAGCTTGCTGGCAGCTCACAACCCAAATCACACCTGCTTCACATTATACCCTGGCGAACTAATAAAAATAAAACAACAAAATGGGAGCTCTACCATGGAGCAAAGTAGGGGAGCATCAGCCTCTGCAATGTGGGCAGGATGTGACAGAATCAGAAATTGAAGCTTTTGGTTCCCACCCTCCCACTCACCTTCAGGAGTGCCTGAATCCTTGAGGAGCCTTCATTGCCTGAGCTTCCAGGCAGGCTCTGCAGCAATGTTTGAAAGCAGGAGTTTGTCTTTCAAGGACCTTTGGCACAGTGAACATTTCAACATGAAAGCTTGACTCACTAAACAGAGCATAGGGAACCACACTGAGGGTCTGGCCCTGCACATACCTGCAGAGATAGGTGGTTTTTGATGCCAAGGTCACCTGCTAGGATCAGAGTCAGGCAGAAGAAGAAAGCATTCCCCTGATGGGCTATCTCTGATTCTGCAAGACATATCCTCTGAGTCCCACATGGCAGCCAGGGGAAAGTCTCCATCCAGAAGCAGAAAATGAGGCTGTTTTGGGACCTGCCAGCCACAGCCAATAGGAGTTATGCAGGCAAAGGGCCAGACTCCTACAGATATAAATCAGTCAGGCTCCACTGACATCACAGCTCTGCTGGTTCACAGTAAGGGAAGGTGTTGCTCACTGCATTTCAGGTGTTAGATTCTAATTTATACTCACTCTCTATCCCACTACAAGGTAAATCACATTCATTGGCAGGCTCTTGGCTGAAGAGGGTGGTGCATTGTACCTCTGGTTTAATTCTAAAAAGTAAAAGCAAAACCTTAGCCCTTCCAAACTATGGTATGAAAATGCATGCCAAAACTGTGCTGTAAAAATATTTGGAATGTTAAAAATAGATTGACATTTGAATAGCTGTTGAAAGGGGAAGCAGTCCCAACTAAACCTGGCATGATCAAAGCTGTTTATTTTCCCTACATTTACTTCCAAGCAGGTTCAGCACACGAGGAGATCATTTCCTCATGGAAAAAAAAATCATTTCCTCCTCTTTGTATCCCAGGTACCGGTGGTGGCAGCTCCCAGTGTAACTGTAGCAGGTTTCCCACTGCTGTCACCTGCCTTCCTGGCCCAGCATCCAGTCTGGGCATTGTCGTCATCAAACTGGAAACTTTTTCGCCACAGGAAACTATGAAGGTTGAGTTAATAAGAACAAAAATCTCACTTAGGGAAGGACTAGCATCTTCAAATTTTAGCCTCTGAAACTCTTCTATGCTATTTTAAAGGCAGAACCCACCAATTTCTCAAATCATCAGACAGATCAGTGCATGCAAACATTCTCTGCTTTCTCAGTGCCCTGTACTGATGTGCTTGCACGTTGCTCATTTTCCACACTGAAGTCATGCTGTGCTAAATCAAACATTCCTATGTAAGTCTCTGCAGCATCCTGTTCATGGCAAAATAATGATACCTTAGAAGCATATTTCTCCAGCTTAACTCTTAGGTACCAATGTGTTTTTATACAATCGATATTCATCTTTAAATATGAGACACCTACAGGACTTCTTATGAATCTTTTGAAGGGCCACAGCATGGGGCAAGTGGAAGGGCCATACCATGGAGAGGGGAACTGATGCCAAGAAAAGTGATGAAGTCAATGTCTTATGAAGCCAATGGATAGACACAGAAGCAGTAGATAAACAATCACATATTATTCTTGTCCAATTTAAGCTTCAAACCGTAATCATTAGCAAGAAAGTGCTGCCAGTAGAATTATGAATGTCTTCTGTGATATTTTACATGACTATATTTGTGTGTGTTTCTAAACAAAATCTCCTCTGCAGCAGACTGCAACAGTCAGCTTCACACTTTTTCAGGGCAAAAAGCTTCACCTTTGTTCTTTCTTGCCAGTATGCCTCACTTAGATTGTGCCTGGGTTTTTGATGACTGCCTGAGGTGGTTTCTCTGTGTGCTAGAAGAATAATTTCAAGAGGCTTATTTGTTCTAAAGTGCACCAGAGGAATGCGGGGAAATGCACCGGTGAGGGAAAGGATAAACAGAGCAAACAAAAAGAGCAGTTGAATCTTGCTCAGCTGTATCTCAGCTGCAATTCTACTTTCTCTGGGCAGCCTTGACACAATCACGATGCAAGCAGATGGCAAGGAAGTGAAATTTGCAGTAGCACCCAGCCCCACCTTGAACAAGACTGAAACACCCACAGAAAAGGAAAGTCTTGCTCACCAAGCCATAATACACAACAAAATTTTGCTCTACCGCAGCTGCAATTTGTTGGTAGTCTCTTACATTTCTGTGTCTATAGTGTATGGCAGGAAGCTACCAACTGCATTATCACAGATAATGGTTTTTGCTTAGCAAGCCTGCAGATGAGTCATTAGATCCAGCAGCACAAGTTCTGGGTGCTGCTTCATGCCAGGCACACCCTGACCAGCCAGGGCAGCAGGATGGCCGTAGCCCTGGGGATGCCCACAGGACAAGAGGCTGGAGCTGAACCCTGTTCTCGCCAGCAGCAAGTTCTCTGCATGTTTTTTGACATTTTCCTCTTTGTTTCTCCTCCTTTGTAAAGCTATTCCTCTCTCTTTCATCTGATGCTGTTGGCATCTCCCACTACAAAGCGCTTTGAAATCATTGCATGGAAGGATATCTATGGAGATGCACTTTGCAGCTCCAGGGTAACTGGTGGAATGAGGAGAAAGCACAGTGCCCCCCAAATCCAAAGAGCTCATGTAATTACAGGCTGTCTGGCTCACAGCTGGGGAAGCAAAAAAAATGCTTCGTGGTGAAGTCTTTCTGGCATCTCAGTGTGGATGAGGGTGGGGAACTGTCATCATCAGGAAAGGATCACTACAGTAGATCTGGGAAATAATATTTAAATCAACATCCTTAAGCAATAAAAAGGGGTTTGCTTCACAGGATTGTTTCTTTATGGTGGACATTTTATTATACTGGTTCAGGTTTGCTGAAGCCTCCAGAAAATGTTAAATAAGTACTTAATCAGTAAAAAAGCCTCCTCACTCTTTGCATGTTGTTGCAGTGCTGCCACAAACCACCTGAAAAAGCAGGCTTGGGCCAGGGAATTCCTCTCCACAGCCCTCATCCACAGCAAGTCCTGTCCTGGTGTTCCCAGGAGGCTGCTTGGCTCCAGCAGGGGCTGCACTGCTGTGCCTGCACCTTGGGCTTGGCTTTTAGTCTCACTGCTATTTACCAGAACCTACCCTTGGACCGAAGCAGGTTTCCCTCCTCCACTGCAACAACTTGGAAAAACATGGACTTATTTCAGATAAAGCCCCAAGAGGTGAGCGATTATCACCAAGAGCTGAGTGATTTGAGGTGCGTCACAGCTGATTAACAAAAATCCTCAGTAAGAATAAGCCTCCCCTTTGAGCTACTTTGAAATAACCTTTAGCACAAATGTCTCTCCAGGCTAAGGACAGCTGAATGCAAAGCAGACAGGTCCCAAGAGCTTGAAGACTTTTCCCCTGCACTCTTATACTCCCTCTATCTTTTTGCCATGATGCATTTGCATTTAAAAGTAACAAACGGACAAAAACTACACCTTGTGGGAAGTTTAGCTCTGTTCACATGATCTGCTTTCTTTTTTTAGCAGGATGCTTCCTGTATGCTCAGGGATGTCAGTCACTGTTTCTGGTAAAGTACATTCTCAGAAGAGAAGGGAGTGCAGGATGGGCAGCTTCTGTATAAGTAGCAAAGTAGCCCCTGACAGCACAGGGGGTTCAAAGGGAAGAATGTTTTTTTCATGCAGGAATCTCCCTCTCTTCAGGCCTCCTGAGACACTGGCAGGGTGAGCACAGCATCTCTTGTTGCAAACCCGTGCCTCAGAGATGCAGCTGCTGAGTTCGAGCGTGAGGGTGACAGGAAGGTCGCAATCACCGTGCCCTGCTGCCTTCAGCTGCAGAGAGACGCGCTTGGGCCAGCTCTCCTCCCCCCTTTCTGGAGGCAAAGCTTAGGGCACTGCCCTCCTGCACTGCCCTCCTGCACCCAGAGACACCCAGGGAGGGGGAAGAGAAACCCTGGGGAGCAGCAACGCCCAAGGTCCTGCACAGCCCCGTGTGCCATTTGGGTTCAGCATCCCCAGATGCAGGTGGGAGAGCAGGGGACATCCCTCCTCCCTCCATCCCCCAGCACCACTGTGGGTCATTTGGCTCCTTAGTGTCCAGGACCTGCCTGGAGACCTCCTGCCCACTGTGCTGGCAGAGGCCATGGTCATTCTTTCCATGTGATAAAAATGGTAACAGAGTTTGCACAAGGTCAGAGCTGGGAATAAATTCCATTGCTCAAATAGGAGAGAGCTAAGTTTCATTCACTTGCCCCTGTTCCAGCTCCGTGTCAACGCTGTTTGTTAAGGGTGACCTATTACGGGTGACCTACAGGCTGCCCTGGAAATCAAATTCACTTTTTATCTCTCCTCCAAGCTCGCAAAAGCCCCTCAGCAGAGGCAGTGACCGAGCACACTGGACGTGTCTGCTCCCAGCCGGGCTGGTGCTGCTGCACAGGCTGCTCCTTTGGGCAGCACCGAGGACACACACACAGCACAAGGCCAGGCACAGCACGCCTGGGAGCCAGGATCCGTGCCTGTGCACTCTGCCATGGACCCAAATGAGGTGGCAGAGTGCTGATCTTGGCTGCCTTTACTGCATCCCGAGGTCACCCGCTTGCCGCTGGCACTGCTCTCCCAGGCCACGCCAAGCCGCCAGCCCGGCATCTTCACAGGGCCACTGGGCAGCCCCAGAGGCACATGCCCTGCTCCCAAAAGGCTCATCTTGGCTCAAGTGGGAGAATCCCTTTCGTGCAGCTGGTGGTTGAAAATATGCCCAATCACTTGCCATAAACTAGCAGTTGGAGGCTGTGCTAATAGATGCACAAAGAGACAGAATTATGCATTACAGAGAGTTAAAAATCTATCTATCTATCTATCTATCTATCTATCTATCTATCTATCTATCTATATCTGACACTTCAACAGCCCTGAGCACTCACCCTTGCAACTTACAAGAGGGAGTAAAAGGACACTAAATGTTCCCTGTGTGGTGTATATTAAATATGGTAATTGTACATTGAAGATCATTAATCTCTGGTACCTATTTTTCCCAGATCACATAGAAAAGACTTATTTTGGAATACCTGAAATATGTGAGTGTTGTCCAGGCTAATAAATTATGGGCAAATCAACTGTCCATATACATAACAACTGTTCGGTGAATATGAGAGAGGAAAAAATTCTCATCTGAACACAGCTGATGGCTTTTACAAGGTCCTGAGTAGGAGGTTACCTAACAAAAACACATTTTATTTAAATGATGGATCTGCCTCACATCTATGCACGAGTTTTTGAGATCTGCTCAGACTCACCCTGCAGCTGAGGTTAAATTAGTATTTATATACATTTATCTCTGGTTGAACAGCCAAGAGTGTCATTTCAGGTAATGATGTTTGGAATAGGGGGAATACACTGTGGAATAATAAAACAGCATTCTGAGCAATCAGACAATAGATCATGTTGGATGGTGTGAATTCAAAATATTAAAACTATGCCAAGGGAAGGTGCTTCATCTTTGTGCTGGTTTGGATACACAAGAAAACCATTGTCTGGTTTTGCTATCAAGAAACTGGACTAAGTGAAACTTAAGTCCCTCCTTTGTAAACCATTCCCGTTCACTAATTCAACTTTGAGAATTTAGAGGAAAATGTCTTTTTTAAGCTTTGATATATGGATGGAGAGGAAAAGTGTGGTTTTAGGATGGCAGGTGGTGTAATTTACATGAGGAAACTCTAACACTGAAAACTGATCTCTCAAATCCGATAGCTCACCACTGTACAAACGTAGAGCTACTGTAGTCTCAGTTTGCAGAAGCTTTAAGACTTCAGAAAAAGAAAGCAAATTACAGTCATTTCTAGATCTCCTACCACACATTACTAAATTTTTAATTGTCATCCCTATGTGCACCACAACCAAAGACAATTCCTGCCCTAAGGAATTATCAAATCTAGTTGACTGATGAAAGTATAATCCATTACAGGTAAGCCACTTCCATATTTTAGAAGTATCTAATTAGACTTGAAAACATGCCTGCAGAATCTGCTGGTACCTTCCATTTAAACAGATACAACTTCTCTAACTGATTTAGCAGAGAATATGCATGCCCAGTACACATCAGCAATTCTTGCTGATAGGTTTGCACTGTGTTCCTGCAATCTTTCTCTAGGGGCCCTCGGGCCAATCTGAAATATGTACAGTGTTTATTTTCATTTTAGGCTTCCTCAGTGACCGCATCGACTGTTCACTGACAGCACACTCGAGAGCCCCTGTCGCTGGAGCTGCTCCTGCTTAGAGGCTATTTGAGATCCTTCCGGGTGCCCAGGTGATAAGCATCACACAGGTCTGTGAAGCAGGCTAGCAGGGCTCACATCTGATGAAGGTGGTATGAGGGGAGAGGCTAAGGCTACCTTGGGAGAGCATAAACAAAGTTATCTCCACAAGGAGTAAACAGATCCATCTCTTGGCAGGGAAGAAGGGTGGGAATTACATCTGAATTAACTTTCTCTGCTTGCATTGCAAAAGATTTAATGTGGTTGTTGAATGAATTTAAAGAGACGTCCGGATGTTTACAAAGACCTTCCTTCTGTTTTCTATTCTAAATACATTCTCCTTTGAAATACTGAGCCTTAAGCCAAATGCTTAAGTCTTTAATAAGAATTTTGACTAAGTAATAAAATTAATAATGACTTCAGGTTTTGGCCATGGGTAAAAACAAATCTTCTTTCTGTGACAGAGAAAAATAATCCATTGATATGAAGTATCTAAATGGTCACTGACACAATAAATCATTTCATACATCCCTGACCACCGATCTTTCAAATGCTTTGTAGTTTTAAACAGATACACTGCATGCTTTAGAAAGTCCTGAATTATGCACTTTTTCCAACCCAAGTATGCAGACCTCTCATGTGATTTATACTTGTTTTTAAGACAAAGCCTTGAGAGGGAGTGAGATTAGCTGGCCTATAGCGTGACGGTTCTCTCCTGGGCAGATGTGCTGGGAAAGCAAAGGGCACTTCTGACACATCTGTCTAGAGGCAGCAGCAGTCTGGCTCTCCTCTCTGGTTGGTGGCACCAAAATATTCCTGTTGCATCACTGACATCAATAAATCATCCTCTCCCTCATGACAAATTAGGTGATATTTTTGTGTGTACATAAAGCATAATCAATGCTGCTGACTCAAACAGTTCCCAGTTTGGTGTAGCAGAGGATGTCCCTACAGCCACCAGGGCCTGGCCCACACACATTACAGGAAGTTAAATGCCAGTAAAACAGAGTACTACATGGTAACTTCTGTCCATGACTGGTCTCAGTGAATTATCTTCTGTCCTGTTATATTTCAGAGACCTCTTCAGTGGAGAGTTTTTTCTCCTCCTGGATACTGTACAGTATCCAAGTAACAAGCAGAGGAGATTTCATCAGGAAAAAAATAAATCCCAGGTAATCTGCTGAATTTGATTACTGAAGGTGATACTCCTTTCCCAAGTTGCTTTAGCATCTCTGAACTGTGCCAAAATTGCTTCTCCTGAGTGGCTGAGGTAAAACACTTAGTATTTCCTAAAGGATATGGAGAGAAATGCATCCTCAAGATGCACAGTAAAAGATGAGTCCACAAATCTTCTGGATAGCTTTGTGTTTGTCACCCCAATGCTGCATCATCTGGCCAGGAGTGCGTGTGCTCTTTCGGGAACATCTATGAACTGATGGGAGATGCAAACAGGACAACAAACTGGGACTGGCCAACTCAAGCAATGTACTTTCCTCACCCTGATACTTGGACAGGTGTTATCAACGAAAGCAATAGAACATTTCAAGTCTAAAATCTAATAATTTTTCCACAGTATTGAAAGAAAAGACAGGTTAGAGCATATTTCCTTAAGCTAGGCTTGGATGAGTAAATTTGATATATTCTGAAGGATGAATTTTTAAAGATCAGTACCTCCCATCTGTAAATTAGCCCATTATCTCAGTGCCAGATGGCTGTATCTAGCAAGTGATAGAATTCTAGTAACAAGGCATTTTTCTGACCAGCACAGACAACCTGATTTTTAAACAAAACTAAAAGAATTATTTTTTTCAAATGCACTGGAGTGAAAAAAAATCTGTATTTGTGTAAAATCCTGCTCCCCCTCCCTGTATTTTGTAGAGGAACAAAGCTCTTATCTTGGATGTTTAAATTCCACAAACCCAACAACAATGGAGTGCTCATCCCTGTGACGTCTGAATTTCCTGTGTGGCCCAAACCCCTCCTAAGTGAGATATCCTTTATCACAGACCAGACACTGTGGAAGTTGCAGGAAATCCCTGTAAGATGGTGGGACAGTTTTTTACATCACTGCTGAAATCTGTTCTAGCCTCCATCCCAAGGCAAGCTGAGAGAGGTACATGTGGGCTGGCTACACCTCCTCTTGTGAGGTGCAGCACTTTGCACCATCTTCTGCAACCATGAGGGTCCCTGCAGTGAACTGAAGCCTAATTCTGTTGCATCAGGCAAAAAGCCTTTAAAAAGAAGGACCAAAAAAAAGTGTGCATTATCTTTATTCCTGTGCTGGTGACCACAGCTTTATGCAAGAGTGGAAGGAAGGAAGTGAAGAAAGTGGGTTGTTGTGCTGTCTCGCTCACATCAACAACTCTCTGGAGCTCCTCAAGCTGGTGAGAAGGGGATCTCAAATGTGCTGTGAGAGGTAAACAAAGCTCTGGGTGTATCAAGGATATTGAGGGCTGTATTAATCACATCTCAGGGTATCTCTTTGTCTTTCCAGTTCAGACCCTATATGCAAACATCAGACGTATCAACAAGTACAATATGTTACCCATGACTGTGCTTCCAAAGGGGATGAAGCAGGATAGGACTTTGCCAAGTAGCTGCCCAGAGTTATTTGTTTTATGAGCCAGCTTCAGCTGCACACAACTTTCACTGGTGTAAGACCTACCTACTGCACACCTCAGCTAAATTAATTGCTTGTCCTTATCAGCTATACAGTTTGCAGTTCTCTTTCTCCTGACCTCAGACACATTTATTGTCAGAGGGGAGTGGATGCACAAATGGCATGTTTTTCAGCAGTGTGTCTGTTCCTTGAAAGGAAGGCAGTTTGTTGATTTTTCTACAAAAAATTTCTAATGATACCTGTTTTTCCACAGTAAGAGAATACCTCTCTTTTCAGCCTTTACACATGCTCTTATGGCTCTGAAATAGGTGCCCCTTCAACAGACCCTGCACAGCTGGACCCCAGTTGTGAGAAGTGCCTCCCTTTCCACAGAGAGATTTAATTTCATCCTAAAAACTAATCAGGCACTGGCCTACAATTAAACATGCAAGCATCTATCTTTAAAAGTTTTCACCTTGTGCTGCAATCCCCACTCTTCCTCACTGCCAACAGTGCTGGTCCCAGGATGATGCCTGCCACCTTCCCGGTGGTCCCAATGAGGAAGAAAGAAATGGAACAAAGATTGTAAGGGTCCACCCAGCACTGGGTGCATTTCAGCTGTTTTCATTTTAAGTTCAAAGCCTTCTACATGGCAGCTGATTGGGAGACTTTCCAAAATCTACAGGAGGCTGGGAAGGAATCCAGCATCACAAAGAGTATCCTGACAGAAACAGAAGAATTGGCAAATAAGCATATGTGAAACGTACCCCTTTTTGTCACAACCAGAGGCACTGTTTTCCCAACAAACACCCTATCCATCTGGTAAAGAACAGTCACTACCTGCCTCTGTGGATATGATCCTTGCTGCCCAGCCAAAGGGAGTTTTAAGCAAGCAATCCCTCTACCCCGTACATTGCCCTCTTCTCACCCCGTTATCTTTCCAGTGTTGCTACCCTTCTGTAACAGATGATATTTTTCTGACATCCTAGACCTATAAAATGGTAGCAGAGTCCTGCAAATGGGTTCATTTGCAGAGATAAGAATTCATCACAAGCACTGTTTTACAGGACTGGGCCTTATATTTTCCCTTGAACTCTTTGCAACAATTTCTCTCCTGCCAAATCCCTTTCTGTCTAGATCCTGCTCTTACATTCAGACTCCATTTC
Source organism: Promerops cafer (assembly GCA_013398275.1). Taxonomy (NCBI): domain Eukaryota; kingdom Metazoa; phylum Chordata; class Aves; order Passeriformes; family Nectariniidae; genus Promerops; species Promerops cafer. The sequence goes on along the minus strand of VZSE01009968.1, from coordinate 145,270 downwards.
CTGTGGCTTTGGTTTGGCTGGAGTTTATAGTCTCTTTTTCTTCTTAATCCCTCAACTTTCTTTTGCTGTATTTTATTTTTGCTTCTCAAGCTCCTAATAGTGTTTCTGTAATCAGATTTCTTCTGCACAGCTTCTGAAAAGGCAACACTGCAGGTCTGTCTCAGAGCATTAGTTTGTAAGCATTAGAAGAGGCAGAGAAAAACCCTCTGTGTCTAAATCCTGCCATTTAAACTACTATAATGGACAATGTTTGCAGAAAGTCCTTTAAATATATTTTTAAGGGTCTCTCAAGTGTCATACACGCTGCAGGCACAGGCTTTTTCAGTCAAGGATTTACACTGACATCGGCGTCTCCTCAATTTTCTTCACAAAGCAGCGTGCCCAACTCTTTCCTGGTATGTCCTTGCCTTTCCCCAGCAGCTGCAACAACACCAGAAGTAATTCAGAGGAGCGAGCAAGAGGCTCCTGCTTTGTGTATATCAGTGAAAAGCCCAAGGACAGAGCGAGCCAGTGCTTCTGGCAGCGCAGCACAAGATAATTAGACAGCCCTGGTTACACATCCGCTGGTGCAGGAATGGCATACTTTCCTGGTGAGCTGGCAGGTAATAAAGCTTGCATGCTTACACGTCCATTATGAACAGGCTTATTAAGAGCCTCTCCTCCCACAGGAATGCTGTAGTATACATGGAAATAAGTCTGTGGTCACCCAGCATTTCGCAGGTATCCAGCTGCGCGCTCAGCAGACACGGAGCACACAAAGCTGTGCCAGCCTCCCAGGCAGAATCCAAATATTCCTGCTTAGAGAAGCAAGATCCTTTTAGCTGGAGCAAAGACAAGGCCCATTTGCTTTTAGCACTGTTTGAACCACAGGAAAAAAAGCCATTTCTCATTCTCTTCAAAGATGATTGCACGTTATTTCTCCAGGCCCCCAAGGATATTTTGTCTCCATTTAAAATCCTCCAGATTACTTCACAAGTTTCTTAGCCAATATCTCATTGATTACTGTTGCTATAACTCCTCCTAGACAGATAAAATACTTCAACTGCTTCAGAGAAATGTTCCCTCTCTGCACTGATGTGTGTAGAAATGCCTCTTGTAACTTCTGAATCTGGCTTATCTTTCCCAAGGGCTGGGGCATGACAATCCTTTGCTATTCGTCTCCCTGGTGTTTAGAATTGTGCTTCTGCCTTTGGCAAAGGATGAGGGAGGTCAGAATCTTCCCCCATACATTTTGTTGAAGCTACAGTATTTGAGACAGGGCATTACTGTTAATATTACTAATTGTTTTAGAACATATTTTTACTGCCTTATAATATTTATGGACTTTATTGTGAATGCTACTACTCCCTTTGGGCATACTTTCTTTGAAGCAGCAGGTACAGGGTGAATGCTTCAAAACTCAGGAGCTGCTAGGGTTTAGAATGCATGTGATGAGGATTTCCTTCAGTATTTCCTTCAGGAACTTCATGTTTCTGAGAAATTCTTAACACTGGACTCTTGCATCTCTCAGACACTCAAAACTCCCAGGGGATCTAGGGAAGTTGCAGTCCAGCCAAGTCCACTTATTCCCACAGTTCGCTTTCCACACCTCATTAAAAAAGTGATTCAGCATTTTTCTTCAAAGCTTCAGCAGCCCTGCACATTAAAAAAGAAACCCTTCAGAAACAAACCAGCATATGTTGTTAAGCACATACAGTACTCTCAGTGGGATTATATGGCAATAAGGAAACATTTTTGGGTAAAACACCAAAACAGAGAAACATTTTTAAAAAGCAACGCAATACAGATGAGGCCAGCAGCTCCACATGACTCCAAACAACATTCCAAGGTCTTCAAGGATTCATCTCTGCTTACCAGTTCTGCTACTTTAATCATGCTAACACAGAGCAGCATAATGCCTTTCTGGCACAGTAGCAAGTATACTGGTACAGTTTAGTCCAGTTACACACATTGAGAGTGCATATTTTTTATACCTTCATATGCAGAGTGCAGATTTTACTGGCTATATGGCTATAGCCAGATTTTACTGGCTCAGTCTATCTATCTATCTATCTGTCTGTCTATTTCAAAAGAAAAATCATATGCTTTTTAATAAAACCTCTGTGCCCATTAGGTATAAGTCCCAACTAAATTCACCTTGACTTGAACTTGCTTATTTCTCTATCAGTACTTCTGGGGTTTTCTTTGGAGATCTCCTTATCATGACACCCCTCTGCCTTCCCTGCTGCACTTTTTGAGTGCTGCTGCAGCTGCCAAACCTCTTCCCAGGTTTGATTCCAGGCTTGACTCCTTCCAGTCCTCTTGCAACATTTTTGGATCAGACCTACATGTATGATCATCTAAATTTCATTTTTCCTGACAACATTCACTTCCTCTTCTTTCCTGTGAGCTGAGTTAACAAACGAGCTGGAGCAGAAGGCCAGCATGAGCCTGGTTATTCCAGCAGGACAGGTGGATGTTAAGCAATACTGTTACCTGCCTATTCCTGCATTTTCATATAGAAAGGTAGGGAACGAATACAATTGGAGAGAGGTACTTTTCTTCTTACCATCAGGCTGCCTCACCAGCCTATTTTCCATTGCAAAGAGGTTTCCCTAAGTGCAGATCTTGTTTTTCCCCATGTAGGTTCTCTCTGAGGCTCTTGCACATTCAGATTTATCAGACATTTGAATCAGAAATTAACAGCCACCCCACAAATCTGGGTAAGGTACCTACATGTGTATGTCTATCTTCCCTGCTTCTCTGGTAACAGTGACATAATTACTCCTGACTACAGGAGATCACTACTGCAGTAACTCCTCCATGCCTCCTGAAGGGAGTCTGCCTCCCCTCAAGCCCCTGTGCACACCCCAACCTGTCCTCTGAGGCAGTCACAAGCTGGAGGCAAAAAGGAGAGAATCTTCCATCTGAAGCAAAGACAGTCACCACCTCTGAACACATCTTCTTGCCACAGCTGGCACTGGCCATTTGATGAGAAGACTGAGAGCCCAGGCTCATCTATTACAAATTAGTATGGAGAACTGTCTATTTATGTTAACCACAGCCTGACTGTCCAGGGAGAAGTCCTACAACTCTTTCGACTTGCAAACTTATGGATGATGTCTCTACCAGTTGTGTCAGCTGCAGAAACAGTTGTATTTTCAAAAGGGAAGCAGGAGAAGGACATTGGAGAGCTGCCTGCATTTCACTGATGTCCTCCTTGCAGATGGTGTAGGTACCAGGCTGCTGTAAAACATCACTCAGGGAACTAATCTACAACTCCAGACAGCAAAAACTCACTTTTGCCTGAAACACTTTCAAGCTTTTATCTCTGGGAGCTGGGGAAGCAAAGGGCTGCACAGTGCTCACTATGATGGGTGTTTGATCCCTGATTACTTCATGTCAGTCATTTAAACAACCTAGGAAAAAAACAAGGAAAGGACCTAACTGATGTGACTATTAAAGAAAAAAAAGCCAAGGTTCAAAATCTGATTTCCTTCATATTTACTCCAATTGAGTGAGAACAGACACACTGCAAAACACAGTGTTAGGAGTAGGAAACTGAAGCCCCATACTGACTCAAACATCAGCCTGAATCCTGTGATGACCCAGATCACAAAGATTAAAAGCAACACAATCCCTGAAGTAATGAAGTAGGTAAGTGAATAGGACTTAACAATGGTGTGATACTTGGGTTATGGTTTGTGTGCATTTTGCAGTAAAGAGGAACTCTTTGGATAACTGATGAATTTATTTGTTCCCCTTTTTCTCAGCCTCTCTGGAACCAGCACTCACACTCTCAGAGAGTCTTGATCCTGCCAACAATTCTGAGAGGGATGCTAAATGTCAGAAATGCAGTACAGAAATGGCTTAACTTTCTCCAATCAGTGGTTATTTTTATTTATTTATTTTTTTATATTTACTCTGTAAGCTGTTTAACTGGGGCAGGGACAACTTATTTTTATGGATTTGTATACGGGACTCAAATCACAACTCTTACATTTCAATGGAGCACCCATAGGTGCTTCCATAAAAGAAGTGAAAAATCCTACAGGCATGTGCAGTGAGAAAGTCTAATGATACTGACAAGAGCAGTAATCCAAGGATAAGTGGCATCTAGTAGAGCTCTGTGGCAGTGACAGAGACAGCAAATAAAGCACTAACAGCACACGTTAGCAAAGGAGCAATTACAGCACCAGCAGCTGTGGGTGAATGTGAAATCTCTGTGGAAAGGCCTGTGCCTCTTTTCCACAGCGAAAGCAAACGAGACACTGAGCTCCCCAATTGCTGCACAAAGAAGGAAGATGACACAAGCAAGTCACACATTGCTGTGGGCCACTTCAAACTGCAGACAGCCCCAAAATATCCCCCACTTCTTACGCCCATGTCTAGGCAAGCAGCAGCAGTCAGAGCTTGTGGCAGTGGTGTTTGAGGTATTCAGACACCACAACAGCGGCTGCCACGGGTGCACTCGGGCTCAGAAGGTGTTTCATGGAGAGCTGCCACTGCAAACTCTTGTTCCATTTTCATGTGAGTGGGACTGGACTGCAAGGGATGTCATGCAGTGAGAGAGACTCCATGTCAAAATTAAAGGCTGTAAAGGACTGGAAAGGTGGATTTATTTTTTTTCCACTTTTGTCTAGGAAGAGACAAATCACAGAAAACAACGCATCGCAGCGGGGCCATCTAACCCTTGGGAGACAGGATGGCAGTTTTGGAGCATGTTTGTGGACAAGTTCTGGCACCTCTGAGCCCCATGAGCATAGCAGGTGGCAGGGCTCGGGGTCCACCAGGCACAGGGGCACTGGAAGGCCTTGGGCTATGGCTTTGTGGTTGGATATCCCTGTATTACTGTCTGCATCTCTTCTAAATCTCCTTAGGGACTAATTACTTGGGAGATCCCTCTAAACACTGCAGGAAAGTACCTCACCCTGGGCATTAATATGGCTGCCAGCCCTGTACATTCAGGTGTTTCATAATCAAAGGAGTGAAGACTGCAATTGGTTGCTCATCTTTCAAGCCTTTATTTTGAAGAAGGTAACACTCCCAGTTACAACCAAAATGATTTAAGACACCAGAAACTGCAGAGCTGATGAGTAAATAATAACCGTATGACTCATTTCCTAACTCAGAGGCGCCTGGAAACTGAAATTAGCAAGTCACAGAGCAAAAGGCTTCATCTTTAAGGGGTTTCATCTTGTCTTTTTATTGTACATAGAAAGAGAAAAGGCTGCAGTGCCTGGGCCTTGTGGCAGTGTCTCGCCAAGACAGTTTATGAAGGAACCTGCACTTGGTTATATTAAGGGCCTTACAGTGCTTAAAACCACACCTCAGAGCACAGTGGATGGCCAGGGGTCTGCAATGCACCTTCCTGAGCTGTTGGCACCATGGGGTGCTCTGTTCCTGGGCTCTTCTCACTTTCCCAGCTGCAGGTCACCAGTGGTTTGGGCTGTAATTTATGGAAAAAGTCACATGGATCAGGATGGACCTTAAACCCAAATCTCCTTGCTGCAAGAAAGTTGAGCTTTAAAGGGCAATTAGAATCTGAATTAGAAGAAACCACCAAGTCAGAGAACCCTGCTTATGTTCATGAGTGAAGGTGGCTGGTCTCTACCAGCTGCTGACATCAGCCTGCTTTTCTTTGCAAATATGTCAGTTCACCAATGGGCCTCAAGGATTTAGGAACTAAATCCAACACACTTTGCAAATCTTAAGAAGCAAAAAACCCTAATTTTGAGGGTGAGTAGTACATAAGTGCTATATACAGTTCATGTTCATATCTGAGCAGGAAAAAAATGTGTAAGAATATTTAACCTAATCTGGCATTCTAGAGGGAAGCTTTACCTTGGTTGTACCCAGAGAAATTTGTTACAAGAGTAAATACATGGTACAGAAACAATTAATCTCACCTTGAAAACTTGTAGTCTGGATTGGAGAGGTTAAGAGATAAAACGTTGAAGCAGGTAAGAAAACTGCTTCATCTGAATGTAATTTGAATGTCCAACAGAATGTCATTGTAGTCCCAAGTCACCCAAATAAATGACTGCTCAGAAATGAGACTCAGAGAACATTATTCAGAGTTTCAAATTAAGGAATATAAAAAATGGAGAGAGCCTACATTATTCATAAAGGCTGGCCCGGTGAAAGATCCAAAGAACCTGAGCTATCAGAAACTTCAGCCAGTGATGATCCTCTGTGCAAAGCCATTGGACCCAAATAAAATAAATCACTCAGCTGCAGTGGACTTCAACACACAGCAGAGAAGCCTAGATAAAAAGAGTAAATATTTAAGAATACAAAAAAATCAATAACAGACCTGAGCAGCAGAAGGTTACTTCCAAATCCATGAATCAGTTCCTTCTTTCTTGTGTTCACATAGTGCTCACTTGGTCTCAAAAGTTTATGAAAAATAACATCCTTTCAAATTTGAGGAGAACAAACTGTAGCAGAACCATAAACAAAACATATGGTTTACCTACAATTTCAGCAATTATCAAGTGTGTTATTTTGAGTAAATAAAATTATTAACAAGGGCTTTGCAAACATTTTAGATACTCTGGTAAATCAAAACAGGCACAATGTGTACTCGTCTGTATTTGCGGCAGGAACAAAGACATGTCAAGGTCCTGTTGGCCTCTCTGTGCTCTGGAGCTGCTCACCTGCCCCTCCAGCCTCACAAATGGGCTGAGGTTGCCCCAGGAGTCCAAGAACAAGTAGCAATGAGAGGCCTCCCATCCTCATGCCCTCACCCCAGCTTCTGAACTGAGACCTACTTTTTATCTTTAAACAGTTTCCCAAACTGGCCATCCCCCATTGGTCCTTCCACAGGCAGTCTTCCCAATCCATTACTTAGCTGCCCTTCAACCATTTTCCAGTTATCACCTCTCAAATCCAGGAAGGAGTTTAGCAGCAAGAAAACCACAATTTTTACCTCAAACACGACATGGGCCAAACAACCCAGACCACATCTCTCTCTGACATGTTGTCTTTTTCTTTGCCTTCATCTGACCATGACTCTAGCAGGCCTGTCATACAGTTTTGTGCTCATTTGTCCTACCTGTCTGTGTTGCTTCTTTCCTAGATTTCTGGTGAAATTCCTGGTTTGCACTAACATGTCTGTGCATACATAGCCTGCACAATGCAAGCAAATTTGCCTTTCATCCAAGGTGACACAGTTACCTTTCTCCCTCTCTTTTTACTGCATCTTTCAGAGGTGGAAACTTTAGTTCAGTTTCACTCCAAAAGTAAGTTGAGAGTCTTAAACATCAGTGCCTCATCATCCCCACGCTGAGAGTTTGCAAGAATACAACTGCAGCACATCTGTCAACTGCATCTCCGCTGACTGTAGAGGGAGCATAGATCCCTAATTCAGGCACCTTTTGTGCCCAAGATTAGTTCATATGAATCCATCTGAAATACGTACGTTATTTAATAATTATTGTATTTCTGTGGGCTTATCCAGCACCCAGGAGAATGGGTCTGCAGCTATTCTGGAATACAGATAAAAATAACAGTGTGCAGAAGTTGCATGGCTTGTGTAGAAGTGCAGAGTCTCAAGCCCTTGTAGGAAAATTGCCCTGGGCAAGGCGTGCTTGGCAGGCTCAGGTGGGTTCTGCATCTCAGAACCCCACCATCAGATGCAGGCTTCATGGAAAACAAATATACCAGGTCTTTAAAAGGGGTGGCTTTGGATCCTAAATTTTCCTACCTGAGCAAACAAGTGAGCACTTGATAAGAGCACTTGTTCTCTACACCCCATTACCAATAGTGAGAGGATTTCAATATTCAACATGATGGAGTGTTTTCACCACTCTGGATAGGAGCACCACCTTTGTCTATATTTCTGGGCCCTGAAGTCACATCTGCTTTTTTTTCTGTACAGTTATTGTATAGTAAGACAGCCAGCACAGCCCAAGGATTTTGTTTTGTTTGTTTAAAACCTGCTTGCAGCCATGAGGTGTTGAAATTCACACTTCTTCTCAGCTGCTGAAGCAACACCCTGGGATGACATATCACAGAAGTGAGGCCAGCTGATTGTCAGAGAGATACATCGTAAAACAAAACAAATGACAAAGAAAAATGGGCCACTGTAAAAGCAAATAAAAACAGTGCAAGGCAGTAGCACAACCAAACAAAAAAACAAGAAAAAAAAGTACAAGAGCTCACACCGCTCTCTCAAGCCACAAAATACTCAAATAAGTGCAGCAGTATTCAGTGGAAACTACACAACAGCACTGTAGTCCAGCTGCTTTATTCTTCTCTTGTAAAAATGGATCTAATATTAAACATTGCAGCTCCTTGTTAGAACATGAGGAACTAATGCTGGCTGCACACTGTGAATCACAGTGAGTATCTATCTGCATTTAAATTTACTGGACTTTGAACAAACTGACCTAATAGCTAAAAATACACTCTAGTTCCTATTTCTAAAATCCCATTTCTGCCCATCCTACCAGTTCACAGACAGTGATGGCTTGCTGTGAAGGTACCAGTCCCTTCTCTTGCCAAAAGAGATGCGATGCAAGCTCTGACTGATTGGCATGGACTGATATTCAAGCAGGCATTTCTCTGAGCTATCAGTTCTTAACTTCTGCGTTGCCTGGACATGATGGCAGAAATCTAGAAGTTAATAACCTTGCAATTTTCCTTCCTTAAAATTATTTTGTAAGACTGACTTCTGTCTCCTGCTGTAGGACTGTGGGAACACCACCACTGCCTGTGTTTGGTCCTGAATTGCAGTGGCAGTAGCAAGCACTGAAAGATGTTATCTTCTTGCTGCCCACAGAGATAAAGCAAGAGAAAATAAAAAAGGGTGTATTTTAACATCAGGATTGCCACGTGTATTGTGGCTTCTCTAAAAGATATAAAGTTTCCCACACTGGAAGTCTGATTTAACAGAAATATCATTCAAATATAAACTGATAAGTGGCTGTATTTAGTTTTGCATAGGCAGCTGTCTAATACCATGCAGCCAAAGCTGATTAGATTGAAGGATTTCCTACAACACTTGTAGATGACCCCCTTACAATACAAAATTGAGTTTTTGTTATGCATAAAATCAAATTCAAGCATCCATGTCCACAAGTCAAGGATGGAAAATTATGATTCTCACATAGTTATGTCACTGCATCATTTAGAAACTTCAGCAAATACTGCTAATCTTGCAACACATTTGGCAATTCAGATAGTGGAAATAAAGCAACTCCATAAAGTAGGGATATCCCTACTATCCAGCATATGTATCTTCCTAAATCAGTTACACTTGTTTAAAATAACTAGCAAGTCTGACTTAAGAGCACACACTCCTTGAAACAAGTTTTCTTCAAGGAGGGCTGCCTCATAACTTGTGCAAAAGCTATAATTCCATCTAGCTGGCAACTTCGTCTTGACAAGAAATAAGTACAATTATATTTTCAAATTTTTTTGTCCATGAAAACAAAAAATCCCTACTAGCTCATTAAAAACAAATCATGGTAGACAAGACTTCCATGAAACTCCGAGTAGTAGTAAAATTATGTTCATTAGAAGTTGAACACTTTACCTGATAAAGTGTCATATGAGTTTGTAACAAGTGAAAGAGCCGTAGAGGCAAATTTGAAATATCCATTTGTTCACTGGTAGACTAAATTAACTATGTAAACAGAGGAGCAACTTTTGTAAGCTTATTTTCCAAACAATAGTACATTTTTTCATGCATTGTTCTTGGCTCGTACTTATTTTCTCTGTTCTCAGACCAGGAGCAGCACTATAGCAAAACAGCCAAATTGTGACCACCATTGGTAAAGCCCTTTCATTTTGAAAATCATGTCCCCATCCTGTCCTGGAGGAGAGAGTCATTGTGCTCCACAGAGGGGGTGACCCAATCTGGGACAAATCTGAGAGTCAGGATATTATCTCTTGGGAATGCAGTAAGGATTAACCACAGACTAATGACTATTCCCAGCCCCCATGGAGGAGTTTTGGGGGTAGACAAGGAGGGTTTCAGAAGCAGCAAAGCTGGATCTGACTCATATGTGACCCTGGAGCTGCCAGGGACCGATGGGGACAGACCCTGTGCAAGCTGAGGGACAGGCCCAGTGGTGTTCCCTGGCACAAGGACACCATGGTGGCCGCGGTGGCCAAGGGTGGGGCACAGCTCCTGCCAGGGCTGAGCACACACGGGGTCAGGCTGGAGGTGCAGGGCTCTGTGGGGCTGAACGGGGCAGTGGTGCCCAGCTGTGCCCCAGCATGGCACTTGCCAAGGTCTCCCTGGCTGCCACCTCCAGTCCCAGCTGGACTGACATGCTCTTGTGTAAAACACAGGTCCTGCTGTTACTCACACCAAAACGTGCTGGCAGCTCCATCTTTTCCTGCTTCCTCAAGGAAGTGGGACTTACACAATCCCACCGTCCGTGTCACGCATGTTAGATGTACCCCCACGACAAATCCTGAGTCTGCTGGCCAAGTTTCACCACGGAAGGGCAGGGGTCTGAAAGATAAAAGCAGCTTCTGAATGTCACACAAATCTGCACGTGGGTTGTGGTGGGGACACCACAGCAGTTGCTCCAGCACAAGAGGATCTCTGTGAGAGCTCTCCAGCCCTGGGGTTTTTGTCTGGCCAATGTGCAGCAGACTCCAGAGCCAGCCCTGGCCCCACCTGTGTCCTGGCCTCAGGAGCACTGGAGCACCAGGGAGGTCACAGGGCATCACCTCACTTCACACAATAATCTGTGGTTACTGAGGTGCTGCAGGACCTCGGGCACCTGCCACAGGAAATCAGGCCCCTTTAGTTCTGCTGCACAGCTTGTTGGTCCCTTCTGTGTATTAATCTACAGAAGAAAAATCCCAGTTAAAGGTCACAGCAACACAGAGAAGTTTGCGAAAAAGCGTTGTCAAGAAGCCAATATTTTAATGCCCTGATAGTTCCAAGTGCATCACACTGACATAGCATGGAAACATGACATTATTCTAATACAACTTCTGATGCTCACATAATCTGGACATTACCATTCTGAGACACATTTTTAAAAAGGAATTCCACTGCCTTATTATTATTTGGAATTTTATGTTGAACTAGACCTTTAGGCCTGTAACTCACATGAAGAAATGGTGAAAACTAAAGAACTTAAACAGTTTTCCAGTGTTTTCTCTTGTGGAGATGAACATGCATCTTTGGAAACCATTAATCCCTAACACTGAAGGGAAGGCAGGAAGGGAAATCGGATAAGCACACTAGCACCAGTTTGCAGTCAGTTGACAACAACATTTTCTAACTTTGAAAGCATCATAAAAATGTGTATTTCCTTGCCCTCTCTATGCCCACCAGTATTTTCTGGAGAGAGCTGCCCTAATCTCCTGGAAAGCACCACACCTTATGGTACCAACCCCAGCAGGATGTGGTCTGTGCCCTTGGGAAAGTCCAGGATCACCAACTGGACTGGCTGAGGAGGAAGGGAAATGGAAAACTTCTGATTTTGGACAGCAATCATGAGAATAGCATGCTGCTTCTTTTAACCACTTCCTAACTAGAATTGGTGATGTACAATTTACTTTCTGTAGAAAAAGAAATTAGAAGTAGTATTACTTTGTTCAGTTCTGTTTATTTATAAGGGAGGAAAAACATCCTGTGTCCTTGAAAGCAAAAGGAATCAAGCAGCAGAAGAGGCAGGCTTTGCTTACAAATCAAATCCCCTTTTTAGCTAGCAATGTGGCCAAAGGTTCTCTTTTTAAATTGTTTTTAACACTGCCAGACTATTGGTGCTTCTGTGGCTGCAGTGATCTCTTTGTTACCGTCCTGTCTCAGTTTCTGTTTTTTCTGCCCCCACTCACAGAACAATAAACATTTACCAAATTGAACTCAGTGAAACCTCTTTACTTACATATGCTTGCACATTCCAAAGTAGCTCCTACTGCTTTGGTTACCTGGTCCATAAAAGATCCCTTTTCTTACCAGGTTATTAACATTTACCTAAATATATTAAAACTATTAACTTCTCAAAATGCCTGATTAATGGTCAGATGTAGGTAAATGATAGCAGCATGCAATCTTGATTAAAGACACCCAGTGTGACTTGGCCTATGAAAGTATTACACAGAATTTCAGCTCTGGTGTGCAGAGCTAAAAGCAACAGTAAATCACAGAGCACCACAGTTCCTACAGCGACAGCGTGTTTGCAGTTAAAGGAGTTCAGTCGTCAGTGAAAGCAGCAAATGTAAAAAACTAAATATAGCTTGGGGGCAGAAAAAAAAGAAGCTTCTTAAGAAAAAACTGAAGAAATTGTCAGATCTTCAACTAAAGTCAATCAGTGTATCTTTGGTGAAGGTGATGAATTTCCTAAATGTAAAGGAGCTAAAAAAGCTGCCCAAAGCAAGTACTAGAAATTAGGATGGTCACAAAAGTACTGGGCAGCAGGGAAAACATCAATTAATGAAAACTATTTTCACTTTGCATTATCTAACAAAAGAAAAAAACTTTAAATAATGTTCTCATTATTAATCAGATGAACAGAACATTCCAATATTCTACTTATAAAGGAAATAACCCCACTCTCACAACTATTGCTGACAGTCTCTTCTCATGATCTGTGCAGACTTCCAAATTTCTTCAGACCTGTAAAAATAATCCTGAGAAGCATAAAGTGGCTGGGCTGTGGCAACCACTTCTAAAGGGTGAGAAACAAAGAGGGAAGCATCCCTTCCCAAAGGGAGAGCAGCTGGACAAAGAGAAGCAAAGCACATACAGGTTTTGTGGCGGGATAAGGATTTTTTGTTAATGCTTTGGTATAGCTCCAGCTTTGTAGGTGTTTTTTCCCATGGTATTGTTTAGCAATAGGTCAGATCTCCTGTAGAGTATCCACAAGCTTCCTGCATCTCTCCTTGTCTCCTCAAAATCAGAATGCCTTTCTTTGTCATTGTAGTGTCTCATAGTTAAATGCCCTTTTCTCCTGCTTGAAAAAAATTGTCCTTCTTTCCAATTCAAAACCTTTGAAGGACTCATAAGTCTTCCCCCTTTGTCCCTACTGTGAGACCCTCTGGAACTGGGATTCTTTTAATTCCTGTTCCTTCTTCCTATTTAAGGACTCTCCCCTTTATCTGGCACGGCTGTTAAAGTTAATGCCTCTCCACCACTCTGACAAATACGTGGGACAGCCCCAGCAGCAAACGGCCTGTTCCACATTAAAAACACAACACCTACAATAACATTGTCCAAAATTCATCAGACACGCAGAACATGCAGGCCACCCCACATGTCTGGGATCAAACAGAGTTTAAATGTCATTTAAAAGAGATATTTTATGGGTTTGTTTTTAAGACATGGTGCAGGACCGAGCCTACTTTCACCTCACAAACAGCAACTGACCAGCCAAGACAATTAACATGGATATTTAAGTAAGACTTGGGTAATGATTATTTTGATTTTTTTTTTTTCCTTTTTTTCCCCTATAAAAAAATAATAAAGCTCCAAAAACAAAGCTTTTAAAATCCCCACTGCACTGTTAGACAGGGGAAACAAATACTAAAGACATTTCAGTCTCAATAATTTTGTAGTGTTTAGTAATTATGTGTGTAGACAGCAATATATTCAACACTGGACTACAGCAAAGACATTTCTATGTCAAAAAGCCAAGAACTCATATATCCTCTGAAAGCTCTGTGGTAAAAATTGTGGAAGACAGAAAATAATTTTTTTATCTAGGTCATATATTCAGAGATATGAACCACAGAAATCAAATATATATGGTCAGTGTATCAATTTGTCTGCATTACTTTGGAAATGTGGTGAATATTAATAAAAGTTATCAAGAAGAGATCCCATCTTCTATCCATTAGAGTGATCGAGAAAAAAGATAGTTGACTGTGCCTGTACTGAATAAAACTGGAAGGTCTTTTTAACTATAGAAACTATAGATATCAGTTTAGAACTGATCCTCTTAGAACAGCATTGAGATTTACTTACACATCAGCTCATACTTCTGCTGTCTACCATGGCTTTACTTTCCAGAAATCGACTTCAATGTCATTTTTAAAGGAAAACTTAATATTTTTTTTAAAAAAAATTAATTTCAGAAAATGGAAACTTAAGTTTTTAATTATAAAATCTGACCTTTGGGCTCATTTGAGGAGTTTCTCCTTAATGACGTGAATCAGTACATTTTATGTCAATGTAAATTTGATGACTTTGGTGGTTCTGTGGTCTCCAAAAACTAGAGTAGAGAATAACCAGGACTCCAGTTTTTAAAGGAATGGAAAAATGTAAGGGGAATCTGAGATACCCCTGTATGAGAACATGCATATAATTTAATAATCTAGGAAGGAACTAGCAGGTGCTCAGTTATGCTATAATTATTCTGCTTCACCACAGACAGTTCTGAAGTCTATTAAGGCAGAAAATAGTTTGAATTTTTTCTTTTCTTTCAAGTTGTCAACTTTTTAACAAAGAGGCAGACCGAGTAGCATATGCAGTCACTGTGATCTGTTCTGACCAGTGCTGGCTAATTAAAGTTTTAGCTAATTTATTTTTAAAAGATGGCTTGAGTTAGAATATGAAAACTCTTGTTAGGTAATACAAACAAGAACTGAAGACAACTGAGAATGAAACAGCACTTAAGTACAAGTACTTCTCATCATAGTGGAGGCTGTAGGTGTCACTGACAGTCCATTTCGCAATAACAATTTTTATTCAAGGAAGACAACACCTATTTAAAGCATGAAATAACCTGCTGGTAAACCCCAATGTTTGAAAAGAGCCACTAAAAATTAGAACATTGAAGTCATAAGTGGTGGGCTTAAGCGGAAAACCTTAAAGAAAGGCTTTTTTGTCTGTAAATAATCATTTCCAACAAATCAGTTTTGTGTCATTTGAAGTAATATCAAATATCTATGTGGAATATTTTCCCTAAGACCTTGAACTAACTGTCTCTCCTAAGACATGAACAGGGCAAGAAGATTTGCCATTCCTTCATTGCATTTTCCCAAAGGGCTAAGCAGGACTGGTAGAACTCGTATATGTAAATGTGTGTATATATATATGTGTGTATATATATATATATATATATATACACACAAATGTGTGCATATATACGGGGCAGCTTGTGCAGCATGGCTACTCCCCGGTGTGGTGTGGTTCAAGCCAGAATAATACTGAAGATGTGCTCATGGTTTACACCATCAGAGCACTGAATTATGTGTTGTCCTGCATGCTCCTTCCCCAGGAAAGATGAAATCTTGAAGGAAGGCAACCAGGTGTGATGGTGGTACAACCAGCCTGAGGGAACCCCATCCCTGTCCACCTGCTCCACCTCTCCAGGGGAAAAGTGGGTTGTGACTTCTGAAGCCAGCTTTGCACTGAAGCCAGGGTGCCTTTTAATGACATGGTAAACACCAGAGACTTTAGAACATATATTGAATGGCATTCAGTACAAAAATTCTATCTTTTCATACTTTTACACAGCTGGGTAAAGATAAATATGTCTACAGCGAAATTTCAGGTCGAAGCCCATTATTCTACGGTGATCAACTCATTGTACACTGTTAAGAAAATATATATATTAAAAAAGGTATGGTTGGCTCAACTTCTATGAATACTCAAATCTATTTGATATTCCAGATATTTGGCTACCTGTTCACATTCACAAAGCTCTTTCTTGAAAGTGAAAATACAGCACTATTTCCCCTGCAATGTTCAACTTTCTTAAATAGCAAAGGGATACTGCTATTGAGATTGCAGGAACAGCAAGAAGAACATTTGCCTGTTTAAATCTTCCCTTTCTGAAAACATGGTTTGTTTGTTTATTTATTTACTTATAATTTGTGAAAACACACTTGATAATTGGTTTTGTAAAAACAACAATAAAAGGAGCAAACCAGAGTTATGAACTCAAATTACTACAACAGTACAAAAAGGCTTATATTCAGAGGTTAAAAACATGCTATGTTGCTAACTGGTAAATCAGGATGGAATTCAGCTCTTCCAAAAATGGCAAGGTCACATACTGTCTGATCACATTCATACTACATGAAGTTTTATTTCAGTCAAAATCTTCGTCTTTTTTGGTTGGTGTTGGTCTAAGATGTTAGAAATGATTGCAGCCTACAGAAACAAGGGGGGAAAATCAGTTGTTAAACATGTCTGACTCTTGGAGATAATTGAAACGGAAAAAAATCCAGGTCATTGGCCTTTTTAAATAGACCCCCGGCAATATTTACTCCTCCATAAATAGCGCAGTCACATGAAATAAAACTGTGTTCAGTAAAGCCTGCAAAACAAAAGAACAATTTACAGACCGAAAGGCAAACTGCGGCTCGTGTTCTGGGGAGGATTAAGTGAGCTCGCTGCACGGTCTGCGCTCAGTGACTGCGCTGTCAGCTCCGCTGCGAGGAGAGCAAGTCAGGTCACCGAAGGCGCTCCATCCTTCAGCACAAGCCGGGAAGCGCCGGGATCACTCCAGACGGTGACTTGTGAGGAAAGTATCGCTGTAATGTCACGTTTCACTGGGGCAGAAGCGAGCCCCGCTGCCTTCACCCCCGCGACTCGGAGCGCCTCTGCAGGGGGAAAGATCGCGGGCGTCACCGCGCTGCTCTGATTCAACCAGCACGGCTCTGGTGCCGCAGCAAGGGCAGCGCATTGCCCCGAGGCAGACAAGTCCTAACATGGAGGCACAGCCTTCTGAAACACCAGTAAGACCATTTAGTGCATCTGCTTGCACAAATAGATAATTTTGGATGTTACAGACAAAAGGACAAGCGAGTAAATGACTATAAACATTAGTTACATTTCTCTAAAGCTCATGTCAATCTCTTCTGTGTGCTTACCCACACTTATGACTCTATTTCAAGTCTTACTTTTTAATTTTTTCCCAAAGATTCAGCTCTGGAAATGTTATTACATAAAAGCCACAGCTGTTTCTTTTAAGTCTCTTACAGCTCTGAAAACACTTCAAAACGTGAAACACACAAAAACTTTGTAACCCATTCAACAAATCAGTAGTATCCACAAGGGCATGTGACTTCATTTCATTCATTATCCGGGGAGTGGAAAGATTGATTTTAATTAAATCAATATTTAGGACTCTTCCTTACTAGTATCACTCATTCTGGTTTTGCAAAATGAGGTTAAACAATGCTGCTGAAAAGGCATTTTTGGGATCTGAGCCTGGTTTGAGGGCAGATTTGCAGGCAATGGGTGCCAGCCCAGTCACCAGTGGGCCGTGGAGAGCTGGCTGCTTGGCAGACTTGGCTCTGTTTCCAGTTGCTCAATCACAGCAGAGACACACAAAAATATAAAAATACTTTTCTGCTATTATCCTCCGAGGAGAATAGAACTACAAGGGAATAGAATTACAATTCTAGATGCAGACACAATTCTTTACAGAAAGTATTTTACACTGTCAAAGTGCTTGGAAACCTTGGTACAGCAAAGCCTTTCCACCTTGGATTTAGGGAGAGATTTTCCCCTATCATCTTTGTTTTTCTACACTACAGCCTATATATATCTGGCTTGCAACTCTTGGCCATGTTTTGTACTTTTCTGGCTGCCACATTCATTAAGTTTCCAAGCAGCTGATTCTTAGCATGAAGTAATTCTTGTTAGCCTGCTAAGAAGCTGACAGAATAAACCTTGCTGTTTGTTTAATTCCCTTCACTGAGCATTAGGAATTACTCCTGAAAGAACTCGGGCTTCCAGGTGGTTTCTTTTACATGCAAGTATTTCATACCAGAAGTAGCTTCCTCTTATTTCCTAAACACTGTGTTAAACAATATTTAAATCTGAAGATAGTGCTCATGGGCATTTATAAGGGTCTGATTTGCCACAGACAAAAGCAGGTAGGAAGTGGTAGTGGAAAGGCTACAGTGTTTTTTGTTGTTGGCAGTGGCAGCTGGTTGGTGGGGCTTGGTGTCATTTTTGCATTTCAGTGAATACAGGTACAATTTGTTACATTTAAAAATACTGTGAATCCACTCCCTTTGGTGAAGATCTTTACTCATTTTATATATATAAAATGCAAACAAATCTTCAGCACAGAGGACAAATTAATTAACACACATATGCTCATGTTCTGTAGATTCTTGCTAAGGAAATATCATTATGGCAAAGATGCTAACTGACTTTGAAAGCCTAGTTGTAAACCTATGTCCCTAAGGGATGCTTTGCATCTTACTGAGCCAGAAAGACTGCTGTTGAATTCTCAGACAGCACTGTTTACACCCAAAATGACAGTTCAAGACACAGGCAGAATTAAGGAGTTAAATTGGGATACATTTTCATTGGGCAATCAGTTACAATAATCAGTGTATTTTTGCCTGTTCATACAAAATTCTTAAAATACATTTTTTTTTATTTGCAACACAATCACACTGGATTGTCTGACAGAAGACTCAATTCAAGGGTTTTTAAAATCACAACAAGAACCAGAGCTAGTTTTAGCAATCCACTGCATGCATATACCCATACACATTGTTTTGCCTGGAAAGACTGTAATGATGTATTCATAGGTATGCTGAAGGAAGTCAGACTCAGGACCCTTACAAAGAAGATCTTGCTAACTAACCTCTGAATTCCAATCCCTGAATTTCAAATTCTGCTCTGGGAGGAAGGTGACAGATGGCCCTAAGATAACTAATGCTGTATTATTCAAGGATTTACCAAGCAGAAGACTTGGGAACACTTATGCTAGACATCTACTACCCAACTCAGACTACAGAATGTGTAAACATACAATTTATCCTGAACTAGGTGAGTATCTCACTTGGTTTTACTGGGGCATTAGTCCAGGAAGTATTTTAATCTAGGACTAAACCCCTCTCATTTGCAGACAGGCTGGGTAAGTTGGAGTTGTTCAGCTTGGAAAAGAGAAAATTCCAGAGAGACATTAAAGCACTTCTTATATCTAAAAGGGGTCTACAAGAGAGCTGGAGAGGGACTTACAAAAAGGGCATGTAGTGACAGGACAAGGGACAGTGGCTTTAAACTGAAACAGGGTACATTTAGATCACACAGTAGGAAGAAGTTCATCACTGTGAGGGTGGTGAGGCACTGGCACAGGTTGCCCAGAGAAGCTGTGGATGCCCCATCCCTGGAAGAGTTCAAGGCCAGGCTGGATGGGGCTGTGGGCAGTCTGGTCTAGTCGAAGGTGTCCCTGCCCATGGCAAGGGGTTTGGAACAAGATGATCTTTAAGATCCAACCCAGGATATTCTATGATTCTATGAAATATCCTGAAAAACTGCTGGGGTTGTGCAGTGGTAAACATAAGCACAGTTGCAGTCAACAGGGCTTTTCATTTTCATTTTCATTTTGAGAGGGAAATAACATTTTCTCCACAAACTTTCCTGGCTGAGAGTTCACCCACTTAGGGCATCCTCTTTACTAAAATATTCCTCCCACTGTCTCTGAGAAGAGCTAGATTTCTGGCAGCCTGGCCTCCAAGCACCCATATAGATGAATGGGAAAGCAGAGCTTTAGTTAACTCCTCATCTGCTGGCAGCCAGGCAACTCCCTGCAGCAAAAATCTGGTAGGAACCTGGTACTTGAAGCACCAGGTTTGCAAGCCAACTTGGCCAGGATTCTGCAAGTTAATGATGCATCATGTTCTTGTTCACCTTCCCAAAGGTTTGTCTTCTGGGTAAAAAGATGATAAGAAAGTGCAGGAAATAATCCGCCATGACTAAATGAAAAGCACTGTAAATGTGACTTTCAGTAAAATCTGCTCCAGAATGTTGCTTCTCCATTCTGAATAATGATCATGAATGATAATGAGCCTTCCTCCAAGCTAGAGATATGCGAGAGGTTTTGCAGAATCAAGGCCTCAGTGCATATTGAGAGCCCTGGTTTCTGAGTGGGAATAACTTGGCATAAAATTACTATTCACAACATTCTCTGTGGACACCACGGACTTGGATGAATTGAATCTGGAGCCAGCAGCTTGTAACCTGGCATCGTCCCTGTGTGCCTTTAAATACACTCTGGAAACCAGGGGCTTCAGAAGCTGACTCAGAGCAGCTCCGACAGCTGTGTAGGAAGCAGTATGTGCAGAAAGCAGGGAAGGGCAGTCTCCAGCCCTCTCAAACACAGTTATTTCAGACTGCCACTCACAGCTCTCATTTTTTATCTCTAAATACAGTCCAGCAGGCCTGTATGTTCCAAAGATTTCATACACAGATGTAATTCCACTGACTTCAAGTGTAACTTAAAGCAAACATTACCAGAACTGTTATGTTAAAAAGGCAAAAGAAAACTCAATGGCTAAAAGTATTTCTCATTTATTTGAGAGAATAAATGTTTTGTTCTGTGCAGCTGACTCAGATTTCACCGATGTTTCTTTTACAAATTATACATGAAGATGCAGCCTGAAAATATCTTTCAGTGCAATCAACATGAAAATCCCATCATTGCAAGACTACACCTATTATTTATGGAGGTCTTGGTGTCATGAATTTCGGCTGCCAACAGCTTTTTTACAGCACATTTTCAAACAGCATTTCTAAGCCTAAGGAACCTTGGGGAAAACATTTTAAACCTCAGAAAAAAACATTTTTACATTAACTAGAACTTGCATAAAGCTTCCTTAACAAACTCTGAAATACTGATGAACCTCTAAGGTAGACTCTTTTACCCTGGGAACTGGCAGCAAGGCTTGAGTTGCCAATAAACAGTACACAGGACATGCTGGGCAGTGTCAGTTTCTAAAAATGGGTGCAGAAGAAAATGACAGCTGTTGGAGGGCAGGCAGGAACAGAGGAACACACCGATACAGGGGCTTGGCCCCAGTGATCTCTCAATAGGAGCTATGGGCCTTGAGGTGAAGTGAGAATTAACCAGGTAAGGAATGCAAGGATTTCCTTTACTGCAATCAATACAGGAGCTGGCAGTTTAAAGGACAAGTGCCTAAAGAGTGCTATGTTGTCTGTAAAATGGATTTTGTAATATAAAGAAATGAAAAGTCTACAACACCTACAAGAAAGATAAAAGTATATTTCACTGGTACCCTATAATTTCTAGATATGTTGTATCCAGAATTGAATCTAAAGTGTATAGAAAACGATTCTCTGAACTCAGCTCAGCAGGTAGGGGTTATAGAATATTCTGAGCAGGAAAAGACCCACAAGGATCATTGAGTCCAACTCTTAAGTGAATGGCCCATACTCCCTCTCTCTACTAAAGATTATTTCACCAAAAGCAAAAAATATGAGAAGGGGCACAAGTTAGAGACTCTGTTGACAGAGGAAAGGAAAAAGAAAAGAGAGAGAAGGAAACAGAAAGCAGTTTCTACCGAACAGGCTTCCACAGTCTTAGTATTTTATGTTCACATAAAGCTATAATCATTTGGCTTTCGATTTATGGTTTATACTCTCAAAGTCCAGCTCATGAAGGCATTTTACAAACATTTATGGTGATCTTTCTGTATTTATGCCCTACCACAGCTACTGAAACTTGCGTGTGTGCTTAAAATACTACAAATACTTATTTGTTATTGGTATCCAAAACTATACAGTAAAAAGAAATGTGCTGATGTGCATGAAACTTAGCTCTACGTGAATGGCTACAAGGTAAGGCATCCCACGTGCTAGGGGGAGGGGGGAATTGTATATGGAAATGGAACAGCGCAAGTCAGATTTCAGTGCAGCCCCGCAGCGCACACACAGTCCTGGCTTTGGCGTGCTGCAGCAGCCACAGTTCTCCTTTCTCAGGGCCAGGCTTCAGCCCGAAGCCCCCAGCCCGCGCAGAGCAGCGGGACCAGTCTCTCCGTGCGCATCCATCCCTGGAAGCCCAGCACGTGCTCGGCTCAGGCAACGCGGCGCCTCCAGCCCGCAACACGAGCCTGCGGCCGGCTGCGAGAGAGGAGAAACACCGCGGCCACGCCGGCCGCCAAACAACCGAGTCCCCGCGGAGACGGGAAGGAGACACCGAGCGCTGAGGCGTCGGGAGGGTGGGCAAAAAAGAAAAAGCAAAAAAAAAAAAAAAAAGTCGGGAGCAGTGGGCACGGAGATGCGCTTGGGAGCGCACCGGCGCGCTGCCGCGACTCCCGGCGCTCTCGGCTCCCGGTCGAACGCCCTCTCAGCGGCGTCCCTGTGAGCGGCACAGGGGGTGCGCTCCGAGGGCGCGGGACCCGCCGTGCCCGCGGCGCCGCTTCCCTCCCGCCGCGGGATTGGCCGGCGCGCGCCCCGCCCGCCGTCCCGCCCCTTCCNAAGTTGCGCGGCCGCTGCCCGGCGGCTCCAAGGTTCTGGCGGCGCCACGCGCGGCGGCCCCCGGCGGAGCGCGACGAGGCGGGATGACGGCGGAGGCGCGGGGAGCGCCCGGCGGCGGCTGAAGGCGGACAAGGGGCGTGTGGAAGCGAGCGGCTGAAGCCCAGGGGCGAGTCCGGCCGATGACAGCGGGCTCGACTGAAGGGGACGCGGAGCGAGCGAGGCGGCAGCGGGGCAGCGGCGCCGCCGAGCCCGTCCCGCGGCGGGTCGCGCCGTGCCTTCCCTGAGGACAGCGGGACCCCGGGAGGGAAAGTTTGGCGCTCGCCCGCCCCCGCCCCGCCGGGCAAAGTTGTCTTTGGGTTTGTTTGTTTGTTTTCCCTTTCCTTCTCCTCCTCCCCCCTTCCGCTCCCCCGCCGGCTCCGCGCGGGGAGGAAACGGCGAGGGAAGCAGGAACTGAGGAGCGACCCGGGAGCCTCCCCAGCGCCCGGCAGAGCCCGCTCCGCTCCTCTCCTCGTCGGTGTGGTGTGTGAGGGCGGCCAGGACTTCGTTTTTGGTGGTGTTTTTTCGTTGTTTTTTTTTTTTGGTTTTTTTTTTTTTTTAAGCCCCTTTGTTTTTTGCCCGTCCGCTTCTCCCTCCGGTACAATATATGCTCGTGGAGAGCCGCCCCGCCGCCCAGCCATGTCGGCGGCCATCTCTGCCGCGGAGAAGGTGGATGGCTTCACACGGAAATCGGTGCGCAAGGCGCAGAGGCAGAAGCGCTCGCAGGGCTCCTCGCAGTTCCGCAGCCAGGGCAGCCCGGTGGAGCTCTCGCCGCTGCCCCAGCTCAAAGGTACGAGCCTGCCCTCCCACCCTCCCCTCCGGCTGCAGGTGCCGCTGCCCACAGCGCCTGCCCTGGCTCGGCCCCTGCCCCGCGCCCTCTGCCCTTTAGCCGTGTCCTCCCCTGCCCCCGGTGCTTTCCAGGTAGGGACCCCGCGACAGGAATTCCTCCTCTGCTCGCACAAAGCAGCGCCGCTGTCCCGGGCGCTGACTCCACTAACTCGCCACCCCCCTTTTTCTGGCTGCTTCGCGTGTGTTTTAAGGTCTTACTGAGGAAAATGTAGACCAAAGTTGAGTTCAGGAGTGCAGGGAATTGAGCGCTAAAACCTGGGAGCGAGCGGTGGCTCCTCCCACGGGGGGGTTTGCGAAGAGGAGCTCTGCCCGAGGCATAACATCCTGAGTTACCGGAGAGGGTTCGCGTTCGGCTGCTCCGTGCTTTCGCACCGCCCTCGGACAGTGTTGGAACGACGTTTTGCGGCTCTCCAGGAGTTGCCTCGGACACACAGTGCTGTGTGGAGACACTCTCGAGTGAATGAAAACTCTGGATGCTGGCATTGCTGAAATGGAAAATAGACAGTGGAGGTTTTATCCACTGTGCTGCGGCTAAAATCTGAGAAGGCTCAGTTCATTAGGTCACAAAAATGAAGTTCATTGCAACCTTCTGTGTCTTTGAACATCAGAATACATTTCGGTATATTTTTAAAATTACGAGAAGTACATGTTGGGGAGAGAATACAAAACTTGTTACTAAAGCATTTGTCAGGGACTTGAAAAATAGGGGAGAGTGATTACCTTAATGTGACCTAGCATGTTAATTTTGCTTCCATTTGCTTTAAAGTCTTAAGGCTTTTGCAGCTGCATCATATGGTGGTGGAAAAATAAAAATCTGATTTGCAGCAAATATCCAAAATCTGAATAAGATACAGCAAACTTAAAAATATTCCTAGGTACTAAGTTTTTTTTTTTTTCAGTTTGATTTTTATGTCATTTGCAATCATGTATCTAGTATTTCAAGGCTGTCACTTTTTCCTGCTCTTTGAGTGACAGATGTACGTGAATCATAAATCTGGCTCTTAGCAGAAATGCTATTGACTAGAAATAAGCTTAGGCAGGGGAATAACAAGGGCAGGGTTGTTTGTTTCATGCTAACATGTTTGTTGCAGTGGTTTGGGGTGTTAGTTTTAACAACAGCAGGAGTGTTCTCCCTCCTTATTTTGGGCTTTCCTTTCTCTATGAAGTTGTGTCCTGTCTTGGTCCACTGCTTTGATTTGAGGGATTTATAACCTGGATAATTTGTTTGAAATCAAGATTCAGTTTCTGCTGTTCCCATGCTGTTTAGACAATACATTTTCCTCAGAGATGAATTTTAGAAACCACACTTGAGACTTTGTGAAGGCCCTTGGTAAATACTGCACATAGGTGGCAGACTTCAGAAAGTTTGAGTCCTGGTCTAGCAAACAGTTAAACATACGTGTGTTATGCAGGGAGCAATTCCAGCTTAAATCAGCAAAATGTCCAAGTTTACATTCTCTGCTGAGCTGGACTTTAATATTAAATTTTTAACTCTGCATTATTAATCTTGTCGTTTTGAGAGTGTAGTTTTACAGCTTTTTACTTGTAACACAGAGAAAGTTTGCATGGCATCAGCAGCTCAGATGTTTGGAAATTTGAAGCCATAAACCAGCAGAGGAATTTCTTCAGTTATACATGATTTTATAGTAGTTTGAATTGCCTTATTGCCTTAAGTTCTTAAAGGAAAATCCCTTCAGTCTTTATGCTTATGATTCAGATGTGAAGTCTTGCTTTGGAGACCTGCTTCAGAACAGAAATTGTGGGCAAAATACACTTCTATGAGCTGTAGTGTCCCAAGTAGCCAGTTTGCAGAAAGTCAAGCAGCACTCCTTTTGCTTGTTTTTCTCCCTTAGGTTTGTGATGTTAGATTTGTCCTGAAACTAGCTGTGGACATGGGATGGTTTCTTTTCATCTGTTAATATTCCCTGCTTCCCTTTTCCTCTTAAACCTTCCTTGCCCCTGAAACCAAAAAAGGTTCTAGAAAGAGTTTGCTCTCGCTACAAATGGATCGTTTCATAAAGCTATTTGTTCTAATCACATATGTATTGGGAAGATAAAGCTTTGCTTTATTCTTTAAAGCTGATATGGAATTCAGCCATAGTTTTGATGCTGCCAGTGTAGTATCATCTACAGAATCATGAACCAGAATTCCCAGGGATGGGCTGAAAAAGGAAAGTACAGTCATTATAATGACGCCTGCAGGTGCTCAGCATACACTTAGGTAATTAGAGTAAGTTTTTACTTTTACAGACATCTTCAAGTAAATGTTAAACCTGAGGTATTGCAAAGCTATATTGGGAGAAAATTGAATATTTTTAGATGAAAAAGTAGTTTGGTATTAAGCTGCTGTAAAATATTTCATCTTGTTTATAGGTATTGTCTTGTTTCATTGCTTTTAAGAGAAAATATTCTAAAATAAGTATAAACAGTATTTTAAGACTCCCCAGTAGATTTGTCAGACTGGCCTAAAACACTTGCATCTATTTTACTGGAGGGAGAGATGTTCCAGAAGAAAAATAGAAATTACCCATCACTTTAGAAAGTACCTTCTTGGGTAGAGTGTTGTGGGATTTTTCCTTTTCTGTAGGGGCTGTTTTGTTTGCCACTGGAATGGCCAGCTCAGATAGTGGGACACACTTTCAGAGTTGTATTGTTTCAAAGCTTTTAGACAGATAAACTGAAGAAATACATATTTCTGTAGTTAATTGTACTGCTGCTCTGAATTACCAAAGTTCTGTGCTTTGGCTGTGTGTTTCTTCTTCTAGGAGTGATACTTAACATCTCTTACTAGTGGGTAACAGTCCCAAGTAGTACCTCAGTAGTAGGAACTCTTCCCTTCAGAGGTGGTGTTGGGGGAGGGAGATTGAGAGGAGGGATGGGAAGATTGTGTGTTGTGATTAACATTCAGCTTATCTTTGTGTGTGATGATATCTGTCCTGTTTAGATGAAAGTTCAGCAAAACCTGACTGATGGCAGGATACTCAAAATAATTTAGTAATTTGTTCTTCACTTAATTTAGGAGATTTCCTAAAGCATTGTTATTCAGGACAGTCTTACTGTGTAATTTAAAACTGAGTAAGAAATACTGAAGACACAATGATTATATGTAAAAGAAAAAAACATTATTTAATCGCTCCCTGATCTTCTTTTCATTTTGTTACCTAAAGTTTGCATAATAAAAGAATTTTCAAGAATCTTCAGCCAAAATAATGTGCTGGAACACAGCAGGATTTTGTTATTTCATGGACATTTCTGAGTGTTGCTTTTAAAGAAATCTAGCAAAGGGAGTGTTATTTTTGTAGTCTTAAGAAGTGATAATTTCGTCCTAATAGGAGACTGTTTTAAGAGACTGGAATAGAAAATGGCAGTTACCTTCATTTTTGAAAGAGAGATGCAACTTGGCCTTGGAACCTGATCTGACTCTCCAGTAGATTTATGCATGCTTGCCTCTGTCACTTTTGGTTGAAGCAGCATGTAGAAATACAGGTGGAAAGCAGTGAATAGAAAACACAACTTGTTGCTTTTATTTAGTACAGCTAATATGGCCTGTCAGGTTGTAAAGCAAATAGATTTTTCTTTTTTCTGTGTACCAAACATGTCAACTGCAGCTGGAAAGAATAAACATTTCCTGATGCCTCTTACCCTCACAAGAGAAGCATTGGAAATTGGTCCAGAAATCTTTCAGCCATGGACTAGCAATAGTTAGAGGGATCTCTGTGGGGCTCAGAGTCACAGAGGTGGAGTGTACTGGAATGAGAAGACATTTTTAAGAAGACCTCCTAGTGTGTAGTGTGAGCATTCAAATACAGGGTGTAAAATAGGTGTTAACTCTGGATATTTTCTTAGACCCTTGAGAGAGAGCTTGGGTTTGGCTGCAAACCAGTTGCTGTGTTCAAGCTAAGCTTTTGTGGGAATGTTGCAGGGAGGCCTTGTAACCTTGCCGATAGGTAAAATTTTTGTTATTAAATCTGAGGATCAGTTAAAGCCTCACACTTTGAATGGTTTTGAGTCACATAATGTGTGCTTCAGAGAGACATAAATAAGTGGAATTAAAAACAGCTGAGAGGAGTTTTCTTGTCGTATTAAGTTGCTTGTGCTCCCCAAGGAAAAATGTGCTTCAAAGTTTTAGAATGGTTTACTTCTACTACAGCCTTAATAAATATTTATAAGTGAAAGGACAGTTTTCTCTCTGATTTGCACTTGTTTTTTTGTATCCCTCATGATTCATTATTTCCTCTTCTGTAGTCGCCTATCCTCAACCTTTTGTATTCAACATCCCTTGCAACTGATCAAGTTGGATGAGTTTTTCCTTAGAAGTGAGAATCTTTAATTCAGATGAAGAATGAGGATGTTCTGTGAGGAATTTGTTTACCTCTTACTATAATCTCGGCAGGGTGTACTATGAAGTACTCAAAACTTCCTTTTTAATGAAGTTACAATCTTGAGAAATAACCTATAACAGATGAAAATGCTGTAGTAGTTCCATGAAAAATGAACTGTTTGAATTTTTTTCTATATTAAGGAACTGTTCCTAGTTTATGGAGTGGAACATTTTAGTTTTTAATTCTTAACAAATTGACCTTTTTTTATCCGTAGACTTGAATTTTTGGTCTTAGAATATACTTCCATCAAAAGCAACTCCTAAATATAGAGCCTATTGACAGTCTTCACATGAACTTTTCTATTTCAATCTTTCATATCTTCCGTGTGCCAGCTTAGTATCAGATTTCTTTTTCCATATTCATTGCTTTCTGGTTTAGTCAGATAGTAGTTTTGCAGGTGCTGAATTTAATGTTAGTTGCTGTAGGAAATACAAATGGCATTACTTACTGCTCCAGGCTAGCTATCAAAAGATGATTACTTCAATCTATAGATTTGAGTTTTTTTTAACATCTATCTTAAAATCATTCAGTGCTTTTGAAAAGGTGTCATACCAACAGTTCTGGACAGATTAATATTCTTTTTAAGCACAGAGGTGATGTGGGTTGTGTTCTGATGAAAAGAAGACACTTCCATTGAGAAGGCCCTAAAATTTAGCTTCTACACCCTTGTTGTCCTGGCTCTTGTTTTAGTCTAGCAGGTTAAAATTATGGCTTTTAGCAGCATTAGGATTTGGAGGGCTGGAGCTGCAGCCCAATTGGGTGTATAGGTAGTAGATAACACCTGTTTTAGAAGACTCCCTTGGTGTTCTGCTAGAAACTAGACAGTGACAGCTTCTTTTTAAAGTCTGAATCATTGATTCCATCAGAGAATTACTGAACGAGTTTCTCTCAAGTTCTGCTGAATTTGTGGCCAGTGAATAATGTTGTCTACAAGATGCCTATTTCATAGTATGTTTCTGACTTGAAAGCAGAGTTCATCATAGTTAAGGTTGCCTTCAGTTTTCCTCCACAAGACCTTATTCTCAGCTGCTTACAACATTGCTGAACTGTTTGGACTGAAGTTTTCCATGCCAAGTATGGACAGTTTTACTTGCAGCTGTTCCTCAGGCTAGTTTTCTTAGTTTCAGCAAAACCAATTCAAACTACTTTGAACACTAGAGGAAAGATAAATTGTATAGTGTCAATATTAAAAAACAAACCACATGAATTGTGTTGAGGTTTAATGCTTGCTGTACTTTGGAGCTTAGCACATGGTTCTTAATTCAAATGAATCTCATTTGGTCCAGATTCTTGTTTGATCCAGTTGTAGCTGTTGTAGCTCAGCAGCAGGGCTGATGAGTTGGTATTTACCAAGCTGTTATGTAGAGCTCCTTCAGGATCTGCTGTGCTGCTCCCATCTGCCATGCTCTGCGTGGCTTTCTTTGGGCTTCTTGTCTGCAGTACTGCTAGGACAGCAGCCAAGTGTAGGCAAAACCTGTCACTTCCCAAAAGCAAGAGCCCAGGAGTACGTTGCAGGTGAAGGCATGGTATGGAACTGCTGAGATGATGGAAAAGCTTAAGTGGGAAGAGAGGGCAGAAGCCAGCTCCTCATCAGTGGCTGCAGGGAGCTCAGTGTTTGCAGTCTCAACACTCCTGTTGGCTCTGAAACTTCCTGGAACTGTTTCTTACCATATTATCTTCTAGTTTCTTCATAACTTTTCATTGCAACCATGGATTTTGAACTTCCCATGATCTTCCTGAAACTTCACAGGCTCAGGGTTTTTGTTCTGTACATCAGGAATTGATTGCAGATTAGCTGGTTCCTTAAATGAGAGTTTTTTTCCCTTGAGAATTTAAAATTGAGGAGAGCATAACTGTACATTTGGGGGTGGGAAGTGAAGCTGGGAAAGGCTGGTGAAATGTAAATGCAGGATACTAGGCCTCAGTATTTTAAGGCTATGGAGGCTATGGGAGCAAACAGTAGTCTGATCAGAATTCAGCAGACCTATATCCTACTAAAATAGTAGCATGTACTGCTGCAATGGATATGGTGGAAAAAAAAAAAGCTATAGATTTAAAAATAAAAACTGTGCTATTGCATTGCCTTTTACTATTGGGAAAAGATTTGTCTCATTCTCATCTGAAGTTTCTTGTCTTTGCCATTGTTTATCTTGATCTTAACAAGCAAAACTTTGGTGAAAATGATGGGTTTTGTCAGCTTTGTTGATATGATAGGATTCAGAAGAGAAATAGAAATTTTTCTGGGAAGTTGTGTGGTCGAGGTGAGAGTAACAGCAAAAATTATATTTGTGCATTTCTATTCGAGAACAATGCTGCAAAAGGAACATGTTTTGTTTCTATTAAACCATCTTTTAAAACACTAAGAAATTAGAAGATGATAAAGTTACTTGCTACAATAAGAGAAAAGCTTCCCACATGTTATACAAGTTTCAAATGACTGATTAGAAGTTTGTATCTGAGACCATCACACACTTGGAGAGTTGGCAAGCTGTGGATAACAGACAATGGAAGTGGCACAGTAGATTTCCTCAGAACTGAAAGAGAAGGTGGGTTGAGCAAGTTTAGAGGAAGACAGTATAGCATGGGGCAGGAAGGCTGATCTGAAAATGATCAGGGATAAAAAGTCACAGCAATGTGTCTAAATATGAAGGGGGAAGCAGCTTCATTTCTGTTATAGTTGTATTAAAGGATTAGCAGAGTGTACCACTGCATAAACAAGTGAGCTTTTAGAAGTGATTTAATAGGTATATTTCTGTAGATGCTTGGTCCTTCAAAATACAGAGGCACAGTTTTTATTTTATTAATTTCACCCCAAGTAAAATTGTATGGGGGAGTATAGGGGAGAAAAAAGTATTTAAAAAAAAGTTCTAATTTAGTGTAATTGTGTGAAACTTTTGAAAAGTGTACTGTATTTTCCATTACAAATTCTATGCTTGAAACATGACATACATGTAAGATGGAAGTCTTGTTAAGCAGCAAGATTTTGGTTCCCCATGTATGTAAAAGCAACAAATAGTGAGAACTGAGCTTAGGTCTTGAATTATTTATGGGAAGCAAACTTGTGCATTTCAGCATAGTTGGATTCTGTAGGAAAACTGTTATTGTTGTTTTGAGAAGAAAAATTAAGATGTGAGTGTCAGCACCCTCTTTAGAGACGTGCGCTTGGTCCCACAGTAAAGTCAGGAAGGACAGGGTTTGGTAATACATATTTGTTCATTTTCCCTTAAGAGTAGGAAGCAGGATCAAAATAAACCAAATACATCAAAATGATGTAAATTGAGTTTAAAAATAGCCTAGACATTTTGCCAAATAGGAGAGGACTTAAAGTGCAGGTTCCCTCCTTACTGAATGCTTCACATTTAGAGTTTTTGGAAGAAAGGGTGTAACTGTTAGAGTATGCTTAAAATTGATGAAAAAATTATCTCGACCTTTTGTTTATTTCTTGCTACTGCAATGTAATTACAAGGTATCTCCTTATACTATTGATCTGAGAAGACTTTGAAAAGTAAGAAACACTTGTTTAGCCAATTTGTAAGCTATGTATTTATTCAAGCAGTTAATCCAGTACTTGTAACTTCCACACAGATTTACACAGGAATTCAAAGGAAGAGGTGGGTTTTCCTTGTCTTTTGAAAAGTTAGATTGACTGTTTCCTCTGGCACACATTTCCTATTAAATTACTCCTCTATGCATCTCCTTCACGTTTACAAGCTAAGTGATAAATTAACTGCAAAATGAGTTTCTGTACTTCTGTTAAATTGTGTCTAACAGCTACCCTGGGTTTCAATAAAGGGTATTTTTATATTTCATGTAGCACTAATATTGCCATGTGAAAATTACATAAGTGTTTCTTCAGTTTCTGGAAAATAAACTTGATTTGTGTTGACTTGCATGTTCTAGTGTGATGTCAAACTGGAGCAACTTCATTATCTTACTCAAAATTATTTTATACTTAGATATGGTGAGGAAATGGAGAAGAATACAAGTTAATAGATTTTTAATCTGTTAATAATATACCACACAGATCCACTTATGGCATACTTCATAATTACCACTCAGTAATTATAAACTACCATAATGTCAGTCAGACAGGAGTTTTGCAGTTGACTTAAAGGGAATTAAATTATAAATACAGTTGCTCTCCCTTCAGACTTACAACGTGCAAATCAATTGGTTTCTTTCAAGCAAAGTGTTGAGGTCCCTGTGAATTGAAAATGTTATTAATACAGTCCTGGATAATGGATGTTAAGCTGAAATTTTTACTGAGCCTGTGTGGCACACAACTTTGTCACTTGCTTTTTGGCTGTCTGTGTGCCCTGGTAAAATTTGTGCAGAGTACTACAGCTGTTGGGGGGCAAAATAGGGAGCAGAGCTGCTCAGATTATTCTTCTAATTCTTAGCAGGGTAGATGTGAAATACTTCCTTGACTCCACCTTGTCTCACCCTCAAGGGCTTTGTTACATCTTCAAAATTACATGTGAAAATCCAGTACTTTGTTGAACCGTTACACTTTGATAAATAGTGATTCTTTAAGGGCAAGTGCTTCCATTTATGAAAAAGTGTAAAGAAGGTCATGTTTTGGGATCATGGAGCATCATACCAATTGTCCCTTCTGATGTTTTTGATTTGACACTCTCAGAAGCTTGGTCTGTGATGTCCTTCCATTTCTGTACTCTCTTGGGGTTTGCTGGTGGTTAATTTTCCTGGCACAAGAGTGAATTACCTGAAATAATAAGTTGCTTGTGCAGCCCCTCTGGGTACTTTTCATCTTGTGGCTCATTCAGTGTAACCTGACTTAGATTTTAAAGAAAGGACCTGTTTACATACACAAGGCTTTACCTTGATCTTTATTTGCCTTCTTGTTAGGAGGTCTCCTTGAAAGCATCTCTTTATTACCATAATAAAAACCTCTGTTGCATTTCAATATTTAAAAAGCTGTTTAGGAGCTGTCTTTTCTGTTGGGAAAGCAGTTTCAATTCTCGGGTCTGTGTATCAATTTCTGTAATTTTAAGTTAAAGGTGCTATCTATTCCATATTCACATCTTCTGAGAAACAATTTCCCATTTAAGAAATTAATTACTCTCTTTTCCTGACGGAATGACCTGGCTATGCATATGAATTCCATGATAGGATTTATCACCCTTGAATTTAGAAGTCTCTTCCTTTAAGATGCAGGTTTCTGTTTTAAATTAATTTTTTAAAGGCTCTGGCCTCTAAAAAAATTTTAAAAATACTTACCGTGCCATATGATCAATCACTAAAACTGCTTAATGGGTTTTAAATGAAAACAGCAAATACAGTAGCAGTGTGTGCCAAAACCATAAATCAATGCATTGGAGAGCATTATAGTTGACATATAGGTGGGAGCAAGCTTGTTTCAAGTACAAGAGCAGTGGGGGGGTAATTGTTTTTTGAAAATACAACACTTCAGCTGTGTAAGAAGTGAAACTTCTTTGCCTTTTCTAATAAATACAGTATCACTCTGAACCAGACTTCATGTGGTTAGCCATGTGCAAATTCCTCAACTTCTCAGTACTTTAAAAGCAACACCGATTCAACTGTGTCAGTCCATTGGACAATTTTTTCCCCTTTCTCTTGTTGTTACATGGAACTGAATTTCACCTAGATTCTAAACTGCTAGCATGTTCTTGAGGTAACCTTTGTATTGTTAAACTTCTACATTTTATTAAGGGTGACTTTAGAGTGTTTTTTGTTCCATTTCCAGGGATTGGTATGCTTGGTGAGTTTTTATTTGTTTAAAGAATCAATGGTGCTGTAATTCTTTTTTTTTTTTTTAGAAAGTGTGATAGAAATCAGGTGAACTGTGGCAGTCCCAGTTACTAGAGTCTAATTTTAAACACCAAGAGGATAATTTGTATTACTTTTTGCATCTTAACTGCTTGTTGTCTTCTGTAATTAAACAGAAAGAAATAGGGCTATTAATGAAAAAGCATTTCAGTGGCGTATTTCAGTACTTTCTTACTCTCTGAAGTGTCTTGGTTGACTCAAATCTTAATTAAAATCAAGGGATTTAACATGGTTGTAGCTGGAGACTCTTAACTATATGAGGTTATAAGAAAGCCTGAAAGATGGTATAAACAATCTAGATAAGACATTTGCAGTTCATTATCATTGCAAGAAGCCGTGTCACAGAATTTGTGACAGATGTTGTTAGATCAGCATGGGCTTTTCAGATTTTCTGGACTGATTTGTTGAGGTCAACTGCTGGCCACGTGGAGCAGCAGATGAGACTCTCTGAACAAACAGTATCTTACTGAGTGAGAGACAGCTTTCCAGGAGTACTTTTTACTAAATGACTCAAAAATTATCTGTTGCCTAGACTTGTAACTAACTCTCTAAACCACACAGTGCTGTATGTGAATAAAAGGAATTGTTGATTGTTATTCTTATCTAGTTTTACTTCTAATATGTGATTTTTTTTTTTCTCCTTCCCTGACATGTATCACAGAATTAATCTTAAATTCAGAATAGTCCATTGAGCAAAATTTCTGATTTTCTTACTCTTTCAAAAGAGACTGAATATTTGCCATGTGGAGAGTGCCACAGTATGCAAGTCTTGCCGTGATGACCATCTGCAGAATAGTTTACTTAAAAAGGGAAGTACAGGAGAAGCTCAGCTTGTTATCTTGGTTGTCCCTTTGCAGTCCTGATTTCTGAAATGAAGTGGTTAAATGTTAGTGTGAGCATATGGGTCCTAGACAGGATTGACCAACTTGGCAATTCTGTGCCAAGTCCTTTTTGTGTTTGTTTTGCGTGCGTTTTTTGTTTTGGTTTGGGTTTTGTGGATCTCCTATAGGTAGTATAAATTTCCTTTCAATAATGATTGAAAATGCATTTTTACTTCATTTCTTCCAAATCTCCTTCTCTAGTGAACAAACTTTATATTGAATAAGGAGCTGGTTAACTTTTAAGATACATGATGTTGTTCTGACTCCCTTATCTGTCCTGGAAAGTCAGAGTTCTGTTTACTGAACAACATTCTGACAACATGCAGAAAAATTCATTCAGATCCTTCTGGAGTCCTAGCAACAGCTGTATATTTCGGGGTAACAGGTAATTTGAAAAGACATTGTTTGAACTCTTGATTGGAGGGGGCAGAGGGAAAACCTATAACCTTGGTCTACTAAAAATAGTGCTTATTCCTTAGGGTGACAAAGATTTTTTTAATGTGGAAAACCTGAAAATATTGTTGAAAAGTTCCTTGGATGCCTACAGTGCTGCACAGAGCTTGTTTGAGTAGCCTCATCAGTTTCAGTGGGGCTCTTGAGCTGCCAAAAGCTGAAATTGTGAGAACTTCTCTTATGGGCATATGGAATTACTGGGGTATGTTATACACTACCAGGGCAGCCAAGTATATGGGAGCTACATTTTTTTCTTTAAAAAGGAGCTTAAGGTGATTTAAAACAAAACCCCCAAAATAACCAAACCCCACAACAAACGCAAAATCCAAAACGTGTTATTCTCAAAAGTGTCTAACTTAACTGAAAAATCTTACCCACACATTATCTCATGCCTCAATACTTGGATGATGTGGTTCCAGAGGAGATGGTAAACTAACTTAGCAGCTCACTGCAGAGAGCTTCTGCTCCCGTCTGTAATCCTGTGCCAGAGCTGGTGCATGTCAGGCACCTCCAGAAGCCATTTAACCTCACTAATATGACCATGTTATTGAGTTAGAGCAGCTTAGGAAGAGCCTGACAAGTTCCAGAGCCAGTGCTGATGGATGGATGTGACTGGAACAGAGAAGGGGAAGGGAGGAGTAAGTGGGAAAGGGGATAGCAGGGAGAGAGACCTCTCTCAGTCTCTGTCAGCCAACGACTTTACTGCCTGTCAGGCTGCAGATGGAGACTTCTGAGAACATGGAAACACTCTGTGCCCTGCTGTAACATCAACTGCACCCCAACTGCATCTCCTGACAATGTTTTGCCACGTCTGTAACATCAGCACTGACACTCAGACGCTGGGAGAGATCACAAAAATCATATATGCAAAAGCTCTCTGGGACAAAAACAAATATTAAATTTAGGTCAAATGGGATTCCCCGTGCTTGGTTTATGTAAGTGGGGCAGAGTTTATCACACTACCTCCTTTTCAGACTAATAGTGTCTCTGAAAAGAGCAGGCTGTACAAAAACATTGATTCCTTTAAGTTAAAAGCCCCAAAACCAAACCCAGAGATTTGATGTCTCATAGTCCACATGCTCCTCTCTCCATGTCAGTGCTAAGGCTTCATCCTGCTCCAGCAGATCCCTCCACCACTGAGTACAGCTGAATACAGTGCAGTAAATGTAACCAGACAGCAGAGACTAAATCCTAAACTTTACACTGTGGAATGCAGCATAATTATGACATGATCCTTTTCATGTATTCAGTTTGTCAGGGAATTACATAGTGTAGAATTGTCACCAAGTTCTAAGAAGATATGTGGTCCTTCATTCTGTAATATCATTGTCCTCTACGTCCTTGAAAGGGCTGTGTATGAACTGCTTTAAGAGGCTGTCAGACAAAAGCTCCTTGGTTGTTTCTCTGGCTTCTGCATCTTCCTGGGGTAGCTCTTTCAGGAAAAAGTAGAAATATTTAATTAGCGAGACTTAAAAAAAATAAATGGAAAACATTTGCAAAAGTTTGAGAGGGTTTGTTTTGTATTGGCAGGGAAACTATGAATTTTGAACTTGCCATTTGTGTAGCTGCAAGAGTTTTTGTGGATTTAGAGTCTGGTTTCTGCTGAGGAATCAAGGATTATGTTAGGTTCTCTGGCTTTGTGCTGAAGGTCTTGGGTAAACAATTGTGTTGAGAAAGGAGAATTATCTTTCTTTTCCTTCCAGGAGGAAGGCCTGTAAATGTAAGAGAGAAATACATTGTAGGAAGACATCGTTGTGGTGTGTTTTTGTCTCCAGTTATGTACCAGTGAGGTAGCTCTTCTTTTTCTTTCCATATTTTGCTTGGGCCTTCCCAAGCACAATACAAGAAAGATTAGACTCTTAACTCAATATTCCATGCTTAGATTTGCATTGATGACCTTACAAATCTGAAAGCATTCAATTTAGAGACAAATCTGTACAATCATGCAATTTCAACATTTTAAAACTTCTGCTCAGAAAGAACTTCCAAGTCAAATTGCTTGCTACTTTTTGTCCTTTATTATCATGCCTACTGTCTCTAATGGGGGGGGGGTTGTAAATGGTAGAAATAGTCTGTGGAGAATTTAAGTATTATGAAGTGCAGCAATCAAATTAAGTATTTTATTCAGGTACAAACTGTCTACTATCTATCATGGAAATGACCAGAGGCAAGTCATGATTAAAGTGGATCATAATTTGCAATAATTCTTTTGGTGCTGGATGTTAAGTTTTTGTCTCCAGGATTTTCCATCATCATGCTTGATTCAGGGTTGTTTCATTGAGGCATCCACTGTCTACTTTGAATCTAATTTATCTTCTGTGGTCTTTATGGTATTTAGGGTATTTGAAGAATAACAATTATCTTGAACTCCACATGTACGATGTAAATCTTCACAGAATATTAGATTGAAGCTGGTTTAAAAATCCTTTGGGTTGTTCAACTACTAAAGCTAAAAGCTCCAGTGTTTATGCAGTTATGGTGGCACAGTTTATTTTATTTCTAGAACTAGAATAAACTATTGTGATATTATTTTGTTGTGGTATAAAGTTGTCTAGCTTTCACCATGCTGGGATAGTTAAAAGCAAGGCTTTGAAAAGTTAAGAACCCTATCTGACAAACAAATTTTCCTCAATCACTTGGTGGATTCCCATGGTACCTTTCATAACATTCCTGGGACAAATGTGCAATGTGTCAAGCAGGGGTTGAGCACATGAAGACAGATTGTGCTGATAGAACAGAACTGGCCTTCTTGTTACCTTATTTTTGCCATGATTGCACATAATTTTCATCTCTTGCAGATGACTGGAGTAATAAGTTCATGAAGTAATTGTGTTTCCCCTTGTAAGTACAAAAAAAAGGATATATGTTTAGAAGAAGATACGTCCTTTGGTTTTACTTTAAATGTTTTAATAGTAACAAAACAGATTAATGGGCAGGTTTTTCATTTGAGGAAACATGTCCAGTTGAGAGAGATCAGGTTGCTAATGGAATGGTCTGCTGATGCATGGCAGGGGAGAGATTCTCTTTTACTCTGGTGTCTAACTAGAAGTGGCTAATGCAGGAATTTATTTGGTATCCTAGGGAAGGTAATAAGTGATTTCATTATTTTGTATGAATTCCAGTTACTGGCTTTTAACGTGAGGTCCTTAGTTAATTTGAACCATAGTTAGAAGTATTCAGGTGCTGTCTGCTGGTTTTTGAAACTTCTAAGTAAATTTTGCTTAATGATGCTTCAGTTTAATTTTTTTTTTACATTTTTTATGATCAGCTAACTGTATTGTATTAGCTGTTCCTCACTTGTGGACCTTTGTAGCTCAGAGTATAGTTGAGTTTGTAGTGAGGGAAAATAAGAGTAGGCTTGGTTCCTTGGTGTTAGTCTGGCTATCAGCTTGGGGCTAGCAACAAAAAATGCTGCCCTCCCCGTGTCAGTTCCTTAAATTAGGCTTTTTGGATTTTATCCTCAGCATGTCACTGTTATTGCTTTGTTGCTATGATACAATACTTACTCATGCAATCCTGGTCATGCTGTAGAATATTAGAAGATCTGAACTGAAATGTTACGTAACTTACAAATGTTTTTACAGCTGGTGTTCATTATTTTGCAGAGTGTAACAATTCGTGTCTTTGTAGTTATCTGAGTGAAATAAGCATCTTGCAAGGTTTTTTATTTAAAAGAAAAACGGTTAAAATGGCAGAATTGACATTCAGAAGTGTGAATCGTTCTTCATGAGGGAGTAGTAATTGCTGGCTCGTTCAAAAGCTCCCTGAAGTTATGTTCAGCTAATAGGATCATAACTGTCAGGTGGGGAAAGGGAACACAATACAGTATTCTGGTGCCTGAATT
Organism: Promerops cafer; assembly: GCA_013398275.1. NCBI lineage: Eukaryota > Metazoa > Chordata > Aves > Passeriformes > Nectariniidae > Promerops > Promerops cafer. The sequence goes on along the minus strand of VZSE01009968.1, from coordinate 106,876 downwards.
TCCAGGGCACGGTGAGCAGTATGGCTTACAGTGGAGGCGTGTCAGTCCATTTCAGCAATTACTTTTTGCTTGTGGATGCAAAACAATTCTATTAGATAACTACTGAATATTAAACCTGCTGTTGACAGTTGTTCCAGCCACTAAATGAAAGGTGTTTTGGTAGGAAACTTGAGAAACAGGCATTATCAGAGCAAACTGTTAAAGGTATAAACTTAATGAAGTTTGTTTAATTAGAATAATTCTAAAACATTACAGAGAAGAGTGAGATTTTTTGTGATTTGTTCAGGCTTTCAAGTGAGACTTAAGATTTTCAGTACTCAATTGCCTTTTCTTGTCTTGATCATTTTTTTTGGTGATGAAACAGCAGTGCTCATAGCAGTACTGCAGTGAATGAATGATGCGAAGGGATGTAGTCAGGCTGTAGACCAGTCTTAAAAATTCTTCAGGGGAGACGATTCTTTATTTGGAGATAAAATTGGGAATACTGTTTTTTCACCAGAGTGAGTGAAATGCCAACTGGCTGATAGATGAGGTGATGCTGTATTGGTGCAGTGGCTTCGAACCGCTGTAAACAGTTGAAAACAAGAACAAAAGACACATTAAACCAAAATTTCAGTTAAAACTGTGACTTTTATGATTGTTATGATCATGCAGCTTTGGAACAGTTATGACATATTAAGGATATTAAATTTTTGAAGGGTGTAGTGCTTGATAATCCATCTCTTTTAGAGTAAATGTGAAATACTAATGGAGGAATTCTGCTTATCAGATTACAGAGGTACTGAATACTAAAATGAAAATGCTAAGTCACGGCCAAACACATTGTCTTAATAGGCCAAAAAATCTGGAAAACCCCTATATGACTAAGATCGTCAAAATTATTTAGACCAAAGCATTAAAATTCAGGATTAATCCTTTTGAAATATTGGAATTCTTTCTTGAGAGAAATGTTGATCACATGATGTCGAAAGCATGTGAAGCATTTTGCATTGGGGTAAAAAGACAAGGTTCCTTCAAAGCAGATTTTACAGCTTTTAAGCAGGTTACATAATAAAGGATTAGGGAACAGAACGAGACAAATCGGATGAATGAAAGGTTAGTTTGATGCACTGCTTCTGGATATGACTTTTGGTGATGGAGAGCTGAGACTTGTTAATGTCTATGCATTTCAAATAAAGTTAATTCAGTAACTCATTGCTGGTAAATGTATTTACTGCCATATCTTTGTCCATTATTTCTTTCATGTACCAAAAGTCGGGGATGGTGGGTGTTCCATTGCAACATACAGATATTTTCAGTTTGGGCAAAAATGCTTAATAATTTGCTGTTAGTATGCTGACTATGAAGCACACCTTTTCCTCATAAAAAAACAAGTCATAGCAATAGCAAAGTTGTTATCAACAAATTAGGTTTAGAAATTCTGTATTTGTTTCTACAGACTTAAGTGTTTGTTTTGTTTTTTTTTTTTTTTTTCTTTTATAGATGCCACCTTCAATGAGCAGCAAGATCTTTTTTGTCAGAAGTTGCAACAGTGTTGTGTGCTCTTTGACTTCATGGACTCTGTTTCAGACCTGAAAAGCAAAGAAATCAAGAGAGCAACACTGAATGAACTGGTTGAGTATGTTTCAACAAATCGTGGAGTGATTGTTGAATCAGCTTATGCTGACATAGTAAAAATGGTAAGTAGAATGCTCTTGTTATAGTTTGAATTTTAATAAAATATCTTAATTAGTTTATGACTCTAATGGCATTTAACTCAGAATTGTGGTTGGTTATTCTGCTTATACAATATAATTTGTTAATGATAACTTGGCTCGAAAAGGCTTGTAAAAACAAACAACTTGCAAGTTTTAATTATTAGCTGAAACATGATGCATTCAGGTTAATTAAAATGAAAGAACTGGTACACTGCAGATACTTGCAGTCTGGGTAATCTTTAAAGTTGTTCTGTTTCAGAAAATGGCAATATTTCAGTGCTGCCTATCTTTATTTACTAGTGGCAATTGAGAGTTAGGCTAAAGCTTTCTGGTAGTGCTTGCTGCAGGTACCAGTGACAGCAGAAAGGTTTATCAGTATAAGAAAGCAACTCTACTTTGTAAATACTTTATATGGCTGTTTGTTATTATTTTGGCCTTGGAGAGCTGTACTAGAGTAGCCTAAGTGGTTTGCTGAAGTTATAAACCAGAGGATGACTTGTCCCATGCAATTGCTACTAATGGCTTGTTGAATAATGAACAAAATATTTGTGGTTGTTATGTGCTGACTTTCCCAGGTGTTTATGTGCATTTTCAAATGCTACTTAAGTAATGTTTTTGATCTGCCTATACTCAATGTACAGCGAATGCAACTGCAAGACACTTGAGAATTATCTGAAATTAATTTTTTTTTTCATAGAAATGTGAAATGTAAAAACAATGGCTTTAGTGCCCATGCATTTATGGTAATGGTTCTCTAAACTTTGGTGAAGTTTACATAGATAAAATGCTGACTTTAAAGAGTTCTCAGGAACATAAGCAGTGCAGTTCAAATATACAGCCTGCAACTTGTGTAGTTCTCTATACAGTACAAGCTATTTTTTTCTTAAGGTTCATTTTGTTTGCAGTTTGGTGGTTTGTTTGTTGTTGGGTTGGGGGTTTTTTCTGGGCAGCTGATAGGGAAGATCAGCTCTTTAATGTAAATAAGTGTGGAAGTTTTGCCATTATACTGAAGGGCTAGGATTATTGAAACCCTTTTAATCGTTTTGGCTGTTTCAACAGATGCTTATTAAGTTTTACAAAAAAATCTAGGACACTGGGGGGTTTGTATAGTTTTGTTTTTTAAAGGACCTGGTTTTCTGTCCTAAATGTTTTTTACATAAGAAAATAAAGGACAAAGTATGTTCACCTCTTCTTAGGCTTATTTTTTTCTCTTGCTGCTGGTGGCAGCAAGTCTGAGTCCTTGCAGTATTTTCTTATTCTGTGTGCCCTCTGTAGCTCCTTGTTAGAAGAAAGAATATACTAACTAGCCCATAGTACTTGTTGAAGGGAGGTTTTCTTTTATATTGGAGTTGTTTTCTTTTCTTGGAGATAAGGTGGTGTTGAACTGTTCTTTTGAGGTTTTTGTTGTTGTGCTAATGATTGGATTCTGTGGATGCTTGTTTTTCCTTCCATAACAAATTTCCATCTCCTTTTCTCCCCTAAAATGACAGAAAGTGAAGAAGCTCAGTGAGAGCTTTAAATGCTCAGTGAGAGCTTTTTGAGAGCTTGAGACAAAAGATCCCTCCAAGCTTGAATAGTATTTCTAATCTCCCTGGCAACTGGCAGCAGAAAAGGCCTTTGCTGTGAATTAGGACGAAGTACCAGCTTTCAGAAAAAAATCTGCATGGGTCTGTCTCTCCCTCCACATAACACCTGTGTAGGGCTGGAGGCCTTTCTTGGTAGCAAAACTTGTTTGAGACTGAAGAGTTACACTTTTGTTTCACTTTTGTTTTGTTTGGGTTTTAAGTTTTTAGGCTGTTCCGTGTTCCTACATTAAAAGAAAAAAATGTGAGTTTTACTGCAGAGTTTGAAGTGTGTTTTTGGGGTAAAAAAGTAGAAATGGCCTTAATGAAATCTAACTATAATCTGGCTGGTAGTAGAGGACAGGCAGACTAAAAAATTCCCTGAAAAAGCCAGAGTGGCAGCAGTGGCAGGAGCAGGAACAATTTCTTTCCAAAGCCCCTTGTGTTTCCCTAGGGACACCTTGTCCAGCTCGCAGAGGAAACAGCCTCAGGTGTCAAACAGGTTTCCTTGGAGTCGCCTGAGCTGAGGGGAGGCTGAGTCAACAATGCCTTAAAGATAGCAGGAAGGGAAATAAAATGTTGTTTCTGACCAGGGCATGGGCAAGGTCTGTGCAGGTGAGGCAGTGTCAGGCATTCCTTTCCTTCCCTGGTCTCTGTTGCCATGATAGCTGCTGAGCCAAGTGTCACCCAGGCCTCTGTGGCTGTCTCTGCTCTGCTTGGATCCTGAGGCAGGGAGCTTGAAATGATACCAGTGCCGTTTCAAGCCACTGAGGATGGAACAACATCATTAAAAAAAAGTCTTTGTTTAAACAGATGTGCAGGACACACTGTAGGTTATCTTTTTGGTGCCCTGGGCAACCTGATTTTCCTTCAGCTGAGGAGGAGTTTTGCTTACAAATAGTTTGGAAGGTGTAGCGCAGCAGTCAGTGCACCTCTGTTCTGGGTCATCTAAAACTCGTGTCTTCTCTGTTTGGAAATTCTCAGTTAAAAGCACTCTGAAGCTAAAAGGAAATTAGGATTTGGCGTTGTGAATATTTTCAGTTTTAAAACTTCCTGGGAAATTAGGAAGTTCTACCTTCTATCAGTTTTGGGAACATGACAGAAGTGTCTCTTCAGTACATGTAACTCTTCATCTCCTTGTGCCTATCAACCTTACAGGCTGCTGCTCCCCAGCAGCATATAAAAATATAATGTAATGAGATTGTCCTAACAGGCTGTATGAATTGTGGATTCAGAATTTAAAAGAAATCAGGTATCCTCAATCTACACACTCAAAAATTGGAATTGAACCTAGTATCTTTGAAATATTTAGATCAAATTTACAGACAATAAGGGACTTTTTTTTTGTTTTAATAAAATATAGTTGCTGTATATCAGTACACTAACCGTCACATTTTCTGATGTCATTTTTGGAAAACTTTGAGATTTAATTTAGAAAGCTGATGCTGGATTTATCTGGAAATCTGTCCAGTTTTAAAAACATTTTATGATTTGTGTTTCTGAAATCACAGTTATGGGATAAGACACCACTTAGGAAAGAAAAGGAATGTTTTAAATAATATGAGAGGATATAGAGAAATTTGCGAAAGTATTGCAAACATAATAAAGTAAATTTACTGTTTTTTTGGGGGGGAGACAGGCTAGTACGTAGAAAGGGTGCAAGGTTTATTTTAAGTTTCATATATTCTTGAGAGATGAATACTGCTAAGTGGAAGTACTGGATACTCTGAAAATCATACAATTGGTTTTCTAAAGGCCTGGCTGAGAGGCTTGCTAATTGTTTCTGCTACAGAAGTGTATTTAGTAGCTTTGTTTTGGACATGAAACTTACTCACTACTCTGAGGTTCTGTGCTAAAGCCTGACCAGCTCAGTTCATCAAGATGCATCTAGAAAGAAAAAGGAAGTGTTTTCAGGAGATGTTACCAGAACACTTGCAAGCAGAGGTAGAACATTCTCTGTGAGAGACTGATTCATATGCTGGAGGGTTTTATGGAATACCTGGTGAGAGTAGACAAAGCAAATAAGAGAACCAGGATTGTAATGCTGGTTTTTGAGCTTGATTAGAATTAATGTTCTCTGACTCCTATTTCCCCCTCCTCTCCCCCTCAGTCTTTTGTTCTTGAGCTTTGGAATCCCAAGTCCCTTGTGTTTACAACAGTAAAGGACTACTGTACTGTTTTTTGTGGGGTTGCTTGTTTGGATGCTTTTGTTTGGTTTGGGAGTTTTTTATGGGGTTTTTTGTTGTTGTTGTTTTTCCTGTGCATTAAGCTTGGAGACAGCTGAGCCACACAAACCTTCATTGCCCTTCCAGTCCAGGACAGCAGCACCGCAGCTTTGCCGTGTCCCAACAGGAGACAGTGACACGACACAGAACAAAGGGCATAGGACAAAATGAAAAGTCATTTTATGCAATAGCTGTGTATCTTGTTTAATGAGGTAGCTGGTTCTTATGTGCAGAGCCAGCTGGGTGACTTCAGGATCTTTCTAAAGTCCTTTTGCTAGATTCTTCAAACACCTTGGAGACACCATGGAATATGTGCAGGAGGATTTTCTGCAAACTGTCAAACAGTTTCTTTTGTGCTTAGTAGGCTTGGGTGATAAGTAGCTACTTGAAACAGATTTGATCAAAAAGACTAGAAGAGTTTGAAAGGTGATTGGAAAAGTCAATTTAAACTTGTTCCTGGAAGAATGGTAGAAAATGCAGAAATGAAATGTACTTCATGTTCTCTTTTGTTTGTGTTAGAGATTTAAATCCAGTATGTGATAATCTGGTGCAAAAAATGACATTTTTCCTTTGACATCTGAATGGTTTTCTATCCACACTTTAATATACTTGAAAAATCCCTTAAGAAACCTTTTTAAACTTGTCCTTTTGAAATTGATTTGATGTGACTGTATCATACTAAAAGTAACTTAGAATAACTTTAAGAAAAAATAGCTACTATGTGAAATGGAAAAGCTAGAATGGTTATGTGTTTCTAACTTTGCAAACCCTTGAAACATCTTGAAATATTCAAAGGTGAAAAATGTAAACAGAAATATCTTGAAATCAAGTAAAGTGAAGAACTGTAGAAATAAGATACATTTTGGGAATTGTCTGCCTTGCATGACAGGCATGCTCTCTCTTATGTGGAGAGAGCTCTCTTTAAATCATAAATGATTGGTTATCTTTTATTTGTGGTCTTATATAAAAACAGCTCTTGGTGTCACTTAGTTAATTTTTTTTTTTATAGGGAAGCTGAATTTTTTTAACTTCCATAGTTTCAGGGAAGGTTCTGGAATATGACCTTGTCTAGCTACAAACTTGTAAAGCAGTTGAAACAAAAGTTACTTTCTTATTTTCACTGACATGTTACAGACTTCTGGCTGTTTGTATTTTGCAGTTTTGAAAAAATGAGGTAGTGATTTATTGTTACTTTTTTGGATGGTTTGATTTCATTTGATTTCAGGATAAATGCAGTACCTTAATGAGTGTGATCTGTGAAAGCATAAACAGTGATACAATTAATTTTTTTTTAACTTGCAGATTAGTTCTAATATTTTCAGAACACTTCCACCTAGTGATAACCCAGATTTTGATCCAGAAGAAGATGAACCAACTCTTGAAGCCTCGTGGCCACACATACAGGTGTGTGATTCCTTTACTTTCAAGCCTTCTTGTAAGGCAAGAAATGTGGATACTTCAGTCATTTTGTTCCATTGTTAAGAACAAAAAAAATGCTTTTATAATATGATTGAGTTTTTATACTTGAGATGGAAAAAAAGTGGTACTTCTTTTAGAATGTGTAAATGTGGCTGTATGTAACTCTTCTAAGTGACTTAAATACTATTTTTTAAACAGAGGGATTGCACTGTTAAATTGTGGTGCATGTGTGTCTTAAAACTGTGGATATTTTAGGTAATTATGTTCTTCACATATGAGATTTGTTTTCTGCAACTGAGCAACTTTTCAGTGTTGTTTCAATAAAACAGAAGTTAATACTAACAGTTCTGTTTCTCGTGGCAATAACAAAAAATGGTGTAATAGCCTTTATTTGTCCTTTGAGCAAATAGAAATCTCCTCCTTCTTCCCCACCCTCTTCCCTCCCTCCATGCAAAAACTTTACAATATCAGCGTTGTTTGGTAACAGTTGCAGGGTTATTCCATTGTTGCACTTCTGTGGAGATCTCATGGTTTTTATAGCACTGCTGTATCAATCACGTGATTGACTGGAAATGCTGCTGAATTTTATTTTATTTTATTTTCAGTTAACTCTTAGAAGCTGCAAATGTCCAAGCACATATCTTGGGTAGTTCATTGCTGAATTTATATAAGTAGTATCTGTTAAAGAAAAGTGAAGTAGCAGCTCCTAGCAGTGGGTAGATTAAGCTGCTGCACATCTGCATACCATTTGCTCTCTCCTCTCAAGAGTTAAAATGCTACTCTGCCCCTATAATATTACAGTTTTAATGCATCCACAAATGCTCCTATTTAAAAACTGGGCTTCTAATACTGACTCTAAAAAGTACGTATTCAGCATAATATTTCAGACTTAAACCAAACAAGAATTAAGTTATCACAAAAAATAATCCAACAGGTTAAAGGCTGTGATAATTATTTTCTTATATAAGGCTGATTCCAATTTGTAGGAGAAATGGCTATAACTGGGAGGCTTAACTTTGTTGGGTGGGAGGGTGCAAGGGCTAAGCAAATGTATTTTGTAGTCAGTAGCAGCACCATCTGACTTCTAAATACCTTTGTCTCAGAGGTAAAATTCATTAATGCTAACTCAGTTTGCTTTAGGTCGTAATTAAACTCTAGTCCTGTTCATAGAAAAAGACCTGTAGATTTTGTGATCAGTTCACTTGTGCCTGAGATGAATTGAAAGATGTTTGTAGCTTGTGGTATTACTTGAAATTTGATTTTCAGGTTTCTTCCTTGCTTTTTTCTAAGGGAGTTTTTGCCAGGCTGTCTGGTCACTGGTTGTGGATTTCCCTCTCCCGTGTCTGTTGTTCATCCTGTCCTTGGAACAGATCACTCCTTGCAGCACAGTGGAAACAGTTTGTGTTTCCCTCTCTGTCCTTTTACAGTTCATGTGCTACTGGACCATAGAAAACTGAGTTGGATAACTTGCTCATTGCCCTTCAGGAGCACAAAGCTGCTGGAAATGTCAGATTTTGTGTGTGGAAGAAAGACTGTATACAACCATTCTCCTCCCCAGCAAAATACACTATTATTTTTGGCATAATCTGAAGGAGGGAAGGTGTGGATGTTGTGCTGGCTGTGATTTGTGACAGATCAATTACAAGCAAATTCCAAATTCTATCCTGATCTGGCAGTCAGGTAGCCAGTTTTCTGGGAAAAAAGAAAAAAAATCTGAACCTCTACTCTTCTCTGCTTGAATCTGTTGACATAATTGCTTAGTAGGTTACCAGAGTGTGTAGCCACAACAAAAGACTCCAGACCTTCAGTAAAATGAGTGACACTTGAAAGATGTTGCTTTAAAGCAGTGCTCAAGATGGTTTGTAACAGCCAAAGTAGGTTGAACAGGTTGGCATTTAAAGCCACTGTGCATTTTGAAGCTTAGGGAGTTGCAGAGGTGGTGGAATTGGTAGTTTAAAGCAATAATGTTCTAGTGGTCCCTGCAAGATTGAATCACTAGAGCATTAGGAGTTGTATTTCATAGCTCTTTGACCCAAGCAGACCAGTTTTGAGAACAAAAAACACTAAATCCAACATCTTTCCCCTGATTTAGTATTTCCAAAAGTAATGTTTCTGTTAAACTCAAGAAAGCTGAGCATACCTGTATCTTTAGGTAGGATTTGTTGTGGCCAGAATCTGTTCTGGTGCCCCTAGTTTGATTGTTGTTGTTAAGCTTTTAAGTTTGCAAACATTAGCATACAGGAGAAGTGAGAGTTTAACTTATCCAGAAATGACCACTGCAGCGTGATTCCTGACATGCCCCAGGTAGAGAGGCTTCCATGTATCTCCTAAGGCTCACAAGGATTTCCAAAGTTCATACCCAGTTGATATCCTGAATTTAATCTTGGACAGCTTGTAACAAGATGTTGCAGCATTGTGCTTTTCACTTAGTTCATCTGCTTGGTGTCCATTACAGTCACTATTTATGGAAAGAAGCCATAATTATCCTTCCTCCCCTGTCCTTAGGGAAAACAAAATATGCCAATTTAGTGTTCACTCTTAAAAAGTGTTCTATCCCATGACAATTGTGGTGGCTCTTTCTCTGTATCCTTTCAGGTTTTAATAAATTTCCTCAAGCATGTGTAGGTCTGTGCATCTCTGTCTGTGCTGTCAGTATCTTCCTGGAATATCCTAGGATTTCATCTGTCACTTCCTTAGCCTCATTGTGAGGATGGATCTTAGTCATCCTGTGCTTAACCCTTTCTCAGCTTAAGGGCTTGCAAATGCTTAGCAGAGCTTGTTCTTGGAACTCCAACTGTGACATTGCAATCTTTGAGTTTCATCCTGTATTTATTCTTCTAGGGCTTCACGGTCAACTTGTCCTTTCTTGTGGGTAACATGACATACTTTTATTTTCTGTTTTCCCCCCTGGTGGTAGCTGCTAATATTGTGGCAGTTATCACACGTGGCTGTTCTTTGTTGTTGTCACTGACAGAAATATTTAATATAGGAATTTATTACAGAAGTCTTGAATTAAATTAAGTTCCAAAATAAATCCTTATGAAGCTGTGCTATATAACCTCCCTCTGGCCATGTGTTGCCCATTTCTATACTNTTACAGAAGTCTTGAATTAAATTATGTTCCAAAATTAATCCCTATGGTCATGTGTTGCTCATTTCTATACGAATTTATCCAGTTGCTAATTTGAAAAAGATCAGTAGAATCAGAATGTTTTGGGTTGGAAGGGACCTTTAAAAATCACCTTAGTCCAAGCCCCTGCCATGAGAAGAGACACCTTACACGGGATCAGGTTGCTCAAGGCACCTGCTCAGTTTGGTGTCATCTGCAAACATGCTGAGGGTGCTCTCAGTTCCACTGTCTGGGTCACTGATGGAGATATTAAGCAGCCATGGTTGAGCTCTTTCTAAGGCAGAGGATGGAGTATGGTAACATTTAAAATTCTACTGTTGGGTTGTCTGTTATGGTGCTAAGAGGATGGTGCCAGTGACAGGACAGGGAGAAATGGCCATACACTGAAACAGATGAGGAACTTTACATTGAGGGTGGCAGAGCACTGGTTCAGGCTGCCCAGGAAGGTCATGGAGTCTCTTTCTCTGGAGACATTCAAACCCCACCTGTTTCTCTGTCACCTGCTCTAGGTGACCCTGCCTTGGCAGGGGGGTTGGACTAGATGATTTCCAGAGATCCCTCCCAACCCTAACAATCCTGTTATTCTATGTAAACTGCTGATATGAAAAGCTCTTCTTACAGTCTGTCAGAAGGGGGCAAAGTGAACGGTAGCTTGAGTTTCTGAGCCTCTGCTTTGCAGATACAGCACATCCTCCTTGAGGCTATGCATAAGTAACTGTCAGCTCAAATGTGCTACATAAAAGTACTTACTGTCATGCATTTCTCTGAAGTGAGGTTCCTAATTATAATTATGAATTACTCAGGTGTTGGCTCTCAGTTTAGTTAAGTACTCAGAGTGGTAATAGTTGAAATTCATGCCTTTGAGTATGAGCACAGCTCTGCGTGGGTTTTATATAGAAGCCCAGTCAGTGATGGCATTATGTACCTAAATTGCATTGTAGTATTATTACTAATCAGTTGTTTAATTATATGGAGTTATGAAATAGGCAGTGAGAACATGAACAACTCTAAATGTAATCTAAACATAAGGCATCTTTCCTCTCTATTCTGTCTTAGTGAAGAAATGCATTCTGTGTACTTGATTAATTTGCCATTGTTATAGAAGTGCAGTGTTTTGTCTTGGACTTTGGATGAACCTCAAAATATGGGATTTGTGCTCTGGCCTCTTCATGCCACTCTCTGCTACCCCAGGCCTTTGGTAGCTCTGTCTCCTGTCAGGATTTTTATCTCTGGGCATTGTGGGATTGTAGCAAATAGGAACTTGAACTAAGTAGAAATAATATGCTACAAGCCATAATGGATGTTATAATTGAGTTTCCAGGATATAGAAGCCTAATGTTAATCTGAACTCTTTCAGTTTCTGTGAATTCATTCAGCTGTTTTAATACAACTTTTCATTTTCAGAGTTTGCGGTTAAAACTTAATTTTAGGAACACTTTGTAGATTTTTCTTCATCTCTTTAAGGAATTATGTAATGTTCGAGCACTTAATTTAACTCTCAGTGCTGTTCAATGTTTGGTAACCTATTTCTGCGTAATAAGTTCTTAACATGGCAGGAATGTAACATTTAGAACTTGTTTTTTGTCCACTAGTGGTATTTTCAGTAGATTATTTATTAAGCTTTGACTCTTCTGGGAATTAAAGTGTTCTGGGTACTTACTATAATTCTTTCAGTAAATTCCAGTAGAAGCTGTGGTTAAGCAGTGATGTGCTAGGCTTTGATTCCTTTTGTACTTTTTGTGCATTTTGTGCACTGACATTGGTGGTGGTGACGAGGCTGAGATCTGTGTTATGGTGTACTTACTAACTTCAGAATTTTCATTTCCATGTTTGTAGTTGGTGTATGAGTTTTTCCTGAGGTTTTTGGAGAGCCCGGATTTTCAGCCCAGCATTGCAAAGCGATACATTGACCAGAGATTTGTACAGCAGGTAAGAGGGGAGTTTTAAAGTTGAAAGTGGGATTTAAAGATCAACTCTCGAGCTTAATTCATCAGGTGGACTCTTAAAGCTTTCCTGCTGACACAGGGTAAATTTCAGTTGTTGCAGCAGTGGTTTCTGCCAAACACTAAATAAACAGCACATCATACCACAGGGGCTGTATGTAATTAGTAACTTTAGGAACACTTTGTTTTCAGATATCAACCTCAGTGCTTTGCAATGCCAGATATTTGGAATTTGTAAAGTTCTATTTTTCATGATTTGTAACTTAATTCCAGTCAAATCAACAATGTGGTAATTATATTTTTGTAGTCATTCTATGTTTGGGTTTTTTTATAGTTTTACCATTGGAAAACTTACAGCAAGCTTTTTTCTTGTAGAAAGTTCATGTACTTACTGTACAGGGGGTGTGTTTCAATACCTTCTCTCTTCTTACTTGTGTCTAGATAGTGTAATTCTCTTTACTATTGTGTATTAACCATGGAAGGAAAATCAAGTAAGAAATTACTTAGGAAAGTCATGCTTTACCATGCAAAGCAACTATGAGCAAGAAAATCAAGTGAGATTTCATATTAAGTATAACTTCTCAGGAAATTATGGTGTAGAATGCAATAAGGATTTTTGGTTCAAGGTTAATTCAGTGGGGATTTTTTTACTGTGTCGAAATATTTGTTTGCCAAATTTTGTTTGTCAAAATACTTGTTTGCTCAGTATCTGAAGAGTGAGTGCTGGCAGGCCATTGCAATACAGCAATGAAGAGTGAAAGTACAAGATGGGTGCTTTCCCTCCCTACCTTCATTTAATTTCCACTTAATTGGTTCTACTGTTCTTGCTTATAAGTGTTTCCTTCATCTCAGTTTTATTCAATTTACACACAAAATTTAAGCCTGAAGCTGCTGGTAGGCTGTTGGCTGGGTATCCAGGTTACAAATTGGCCTGTGGTCCTTAAGAGCAGCATTGCAGAGTTTGTTCCTGACATTTCACTTGATCTTTCTCTAAAGTACAAGATAGAGACAATGCAACCAACAGCTAGCTATATATGGGAAAAAGCATGGAGTAGTGACCCTGAGAAATTCCTGCTAAATATAAAATTGAAATGAGCCCGAACCAAGTTCCTGAACAGCTGTTTCCAGTCCCTTGTGCTGCTTGGTACAGACATACCTAAGCTCAGACCTGAGCAGGAGACTGACTTGCTCAAGGCAGCAGCTAACATTTCTGAACATGCTGTTCTTGGGCATGCAGGGTTAAAAAAAATAACAAAAATTATGGTCTGTAATGTGATTGGAGTATTTTTTTATGTCTTTGAGTGAGCATGGTCTTTCCTGTATCCTTGGAAGACTTTCTACCAGAAAAAAGTGCGTGGAAAGGTTTGTTAGCTTCTTGCAGCATTTAGTCTGCATTAATGAGGAATTGGTTAGTAATTACATATCTTGTGCTTATTCTGTGACCCCCTCCTAAATAGTAAAATTTCTTGTACAGGAATGCTTTTGCTTGGCCATCAAGACACAAGTACCATTTTGAGATAAGCAGTAAAGGATTTTAATGATGAAATAGTAAATATAGGTTATGGATTTGATTCATTCTGATTTCTTAAATAACAGGTGTAAACCACTTACCTATAGTTTGATAGTCTCATGTTTGCAATTGCATTTTTATTTTGATAGTATAATAGTTAGTGGAATGACTTTGATGTCTCTTGTACGTAGGAAAGGAATGAAGTTGATGAGTTTATTAGAAAAAATCAACATTTATTAAAAATGTAATGTTGAAAATCTACTATTGACATCTAAAAAAAAAGTACAGGTAAACTGATTCTACTTTTTTCCTAATGTAAACCTGTAAATTAAAGATAAAATTCAAATCAGGTAGTAACAAAACAAAATCTTAAGTCCTTCAAAAGTAATAGATTTCAATTTAATTTTTAAAGTTGTTGGAGCTCTTTGACAGTGAAGACCCACGAGAACGTGATTTCCTAAAGACAGTTCTTCATAGAATTTATGGAAAATTCCTCGGTTTAAGAGCATTCATCAGGAAACAGATAAACAACATTTTCCTCAGGTATGCTCTGTGGGTGTGTGTGACTGGGTTGAGGAATATTTTATCTTGCCTTCACGGTCTGGGTCTGCAGTGATTTATTCTTGAAATAAAAGACCTGTGTTTGGTCTGTGATCTTGCTTTCAAATATTTGAAGCTTAGTAAAGGTTATTTCTTTGGAATCTCTGATCCTCTGTGTCAATTTTTGATGGTTGTCTTTTTTGGTAACAGGTTTATATATGAAACAGAGCACTTCAATGGTGTTGCTGAACTTCTTGAGATATTAGGAAGGTAAGTTTGACCTCACACAGAAAAAATGTAAAACATTATTGTGAATGTTTGCTTCAGCTTTTCTGCTTTGGGAATGGAGGGGGCAAGAGAATTATTACAGTAACGAGTGATAAAGTGCAGTCACTGATAATCTAATACTGTCTGGGTTACCGCATGAATATCAAATTAGGACACAGAATAAATTTTTCTTTTTTCAGGGCAAGTTTTAAAGATGATGGGCAAAAAATGTTTCTCAAGGGTCCTTGTTTGTCAGACCTATCTACTCTTGGTTATCTTCTACCTGATAGATGACTTGTTCTTTGATTCAGAAAATGAATGTTAACTTTTGCCCTTGTGCTGAATGAAATGCTTTAATCTTCAGCAGGCTGGTTTTCCTTCAGTTCTGTTCAGGAAAGCCTTGTAAGTGCTAGGGTTTTTTAGCTACCTTTTTTTTGGATGTTATTTCACTAACTTCAATTTAACTTTGAAGTTTTTCTCTGGTAGTCTTTTTACTGCCTTTCCAAAACTGTCATGCATTTCACAGTAGAAAATTGTATTACTGGTCTAACTGAAAATACAAAAATGGTGAAGCTATTGTGGAGCAAATTTTCATGAAAAATCAAGTGATAGGGATCCCATTATTTTCTCAGATTTGCCTAAAATGTAAGGGGCAAAAGAAACTAGCCTTTTCCTGAAGGACTTTTGTCTGTTCTATAGCTCATCAACTCTTAAATGTAAGATGACTGAATCAATGAGACAACTTTTAAACTTTGTTTTTGAAGGGAAAGGTTGTTCAACTATCTCAAAACAAGTGTTCCAACTGTACTGTTAAAATTGTATAATTATTCTTTTTTCTCTGCAAGTTGCTACTGATGGTGGGTGAAATGGATCAGCTTCCTGATACATCTTTCTAAGCTTTACAATTAGACAGCAAGACTTACTGTAGATGATTTTATTTAATGGAGGTCATGATAAAAATACTTCAGCTCATCTAATGAGTATTATTTAGCTTCTAGTGTGGTTCTCTGGTATTCCTTACCAAGAGTCTAAACTCTCATTTTATCAGCATTTTAAAGGTTGTGCACATGTAGAGCTATTTTATGGCTTCAAAATAATCAGGTTTAAAAACTGAATCAGAAATGGAGTTTCAGTTGAACTTAGAGAAATTCTTGACTTGCTAGGAAAAAAATATATTTTTAATAAAAATAAATCCTGCTTATTCATGTTTTCAGTATTATCAATGGTTTTGCACTGCCACTGAAAGCAGAACACAAACAGTTCCTTATGAAAGTTCTGATTCCCATGCATACTGCAAAGGGATTAGCTTTGTTTCATGCACAGGTAAGCTTTTGCCTATTTTTAAGAGTGGTGGGGTTTTTGTATTTACATTTGAAACTAATGAAATTTAAAGCACTATGTGTTATAATATCAATATTCCAAAATATTTGCAAATTCAGTCACTTAAAAAAAAAGTCTTCCAGATCTTATATCTAAATGTTAATTTTGAGATAATATTTGGCATATATTACCAGTGTAAGAATGTACCAGTGAGTCAAAGACTTACCAACTGAAGTTGGAAGCTTTTTTGCTTGTAGTCTTGTCACACTTGAAGCTTCATTTAATCCCAGGGCCTTGTGCTGTTGTCATTTCCTTTATGTAACTTAAATGCTGTGTGTAAAGGAACCTTGGGTATGGCCACGTATTTATTTCAGAAGTGTTTTTTTCTTTCTAAAGCTGCACCAGTGATGGGGTGGGAGAGAGAATGTTGTTTCCATTTATAAATGGCAGAAATGCACAGTAGCTCTCTGGATCAGCCAGGAATTATGTAGATCCATGACATGCTGTCAGAATGCTGCAGTTCTTCAGCTGACTTTGATTCTTACACTTGCCACAGACATTCAGCATTTCATTTGAGGAATAATCCGTATCCTTTCCAGACATATGGCACTTCAAGTATTGAGTATGGTTGATGCAAACTTGGAAGTAATTCTGCTGTGGCTAATTAAAACTTGCTTTGTAACTTAGCTCACTAATACAGCTCCATACAGACTAAAGATACAAGAAAATGGGTTTCTAATTAAAGTGAAATCATTATGACTGTATAGCCTACAAACAGGATCAAGTGAAGAGCTCAATTCCGAATTCTCATATGAAGTTGTAAATTAAGCAAATCACTTGTCTTTGTGGTTTATTGCCTTGCTGCTCCATGAAGTGAGTCAGTGAAATGAAAGGGCCCAGTCACCTCCCAAAGGTGTTCTCACTGACAGATAGTACAGCAAGCTGCCTTTTTTTCTGGGATACATTTTATCCAGTTCATGGCTACTGAAAGGGCCCCATTAATTCAGCTGTACCTGAAAGTAGCATTTGTCCTGCTGACCAGGCCACTCCTCTGTCCCTTCATAAAACACCAGTGCCAGGTGCACACACAGCGCTGGGTTTCATTTTATCCCGAAGGTCTAAGTCAGTGTTAAATCTGCTTTGCATTCCCAAGTGGCCTGCTTGCTTTGTTGCTGAGTAAAATGTAGCCTACCCTTAAAAGTTAAAGCCTTAAAGATGAATTAAGCTTGTGTCTTTGGACAGTAAAGCATTACAGTCTTTGTGTCTTTGAACAGTAAGGCATTACTGTACTGAATATATGCATATAATGGGATTTGTGAGATTAATGTGTGACATTTATTATTTTTTGTATCTATACAAATGCATCAGTAGCCTAAGGGCAAAAGAAATAAATTAGACCTGTTGCAATTATCTGCTTTGGCATAACAGATTAAAAAAAAAAAAAAAAGAAAGGGAATGCTTAAATTCAAACATCCTGAGTATTGAAATGTAATGCATGTTATGTAGGTTTTGTCTTTGCTCTGTATTGTGAAATACTGTGGCTTTTTAGAATCAGTCTTAATGGAATCTAGTGTTGTTATTAATTCAGTAATAGAATTATTGTATGGTTTCTGTATGGGATGGTTGTTTACTCAACTGTGTGCTAAGTAACTAAAGTCTAAGTAATTATATAACATTAAATATTCTTGGCCTGAGAAAGCCCTGCACAGAAACCAGGAGAGGATGGGAGAGCAATGCTGGTGACTTTATCACATTATGTTTCCCCACTCTTTCCACCTTTCTACAGGCACTTGTTGGCCATTGCTGCTCTGGGACAGGACACTCAGCTGGGCAACAGCTGCCTGATCTCTTGTGGCCTGGGAATATGTTCAAATTCTTTCACTTGTAATCTCACTACTGAATGTTGTGTGCTGTAGATATCTGGTACCTGAGCAATGTGTGCTCAGTCAAACCTGTGTTACAACTTGTTTTTTACTGGAAAAAGTATGGAAGTATGGCCTTTTTTACCCCAATATAGATGTTTGAAAGTGTAAGCTTTGTAATGTTAATACAGGAGTTGACGTTAAGAAAAGTCTGTCTGGATATGGGATCTGAGTTAGGGAAATATCTGCCAAGCTTAAAAATAATTTTCTAGGTTGAAAAGAAAAGAAAATTTTTGATATGCAGGAAGTTTTTTTAAGATAGAGCAGGCCTGTATATCTTGCTGCTTTAATTGCTGTTTTGTTTAGTTTGGACTAATATGAAATGGCTGTGTAGGGGTGTCTTGGGTTGGGTTCTCCCCATGATCTGAAGTGCTTCCATTAGAAGTTGTGATACTTAGTAGTGCTGCAATGTCCAGACAGTGTCTGCTTAAACTAAATAACCATATGACTTACATTCCAGCTCGCCTATTGTGTTGTACAGTTCCTGGAAAAAGATACAACTTTAACAGAGCCTGTAAGTGTTTTTCAGTTGGATGTCTTTCTATTTTTAATTACAATTAAATATTGCAGTGTAACCTTTTGAATTGTGCAGCAGTGCTGTGTTATCCTGATTAAAGATGGATAGGTAGGATTTTTTCAGGGAGGGGGTGGGAAATGAAATCTAGAATAGCTAAGAAAATTCTGAGTTTGAAAGGGCACTTATCTCTTAACCTGTGGCCAAGATAGAGCACAGATTTAACTAAAAGTTTGAACTGCTGGTATCATGCAAGCTACCCTAAATGAAAAAGCATGTCATGACTGTATTCTCTCCTCATAAGAACTAAAATTTCAATGGTTTTGGTACTGATTGCTTGTGCTTAGCCACTGCATGAAGTTGAAATATTTTAGGGAATAAACAATCCCAAAATAAAAGTTGAAAAGAATAGCAACACTTCATTTAGACAGAAAGAGCTCTGAAATTCCAAATGTGGTGTTTCTGTCCTGCTTCTTCAGTTCCTGGGGTGCCTCTTGGCAGTCAAAACTCAGGTGGTTCAGGCATCTGTGGCTTTTGCCAGACTGAATCTCCCGTGATACATATTGACAGTTCAGCTAAAAAGGGTTTATGCACAGGCTTTGGCAGGGCCCATGAAGAAGAACAGAGGCTCAGGGCAGTGCAGCAGCTCGTGAGGACACAGAGTGATGTTGGGCCAGCTATAAAAGAAACTGGTTTTAGTTGGACAATCAGGAATCTCTCCATTAGAGCTATGTTGATATTTAAATACTTTACCCCTTTTGTGCCAGAAAAATGAAGAGCTTATGCAAGACCTGAATTTTCTTCTATAGAAAAAAAATATGAACATCTTTGGGAAAATAACATTGATCTTCACTGAGTGGTCTTTCAGTGGAAGCTTGTTTTCTGCACAGCCATTTCAGCTGACCAGTTATTCTGTAGGTGGTGGAGGGTTTCTATGGATTTGCCTTGTGTGCTTGAAGCATCTTTTTCCCCCTGTGCTGCAGTGTTGTTCCCAGCCACACTGGTCAATAAGCTTATTTTGTGGGATAGGGCGAGGAGAAAGGAATTGTGTAACCCGTATTCCTTAGGCCAAGTGAGCAAAAACCCAGGCATTTTTACAGTTAAAGTTGACATGTGAGCAGAAAATGTGTAGTATTACATAAAAACCTGCAAAATTGAATGAAGTGATAACGTGACAAGGTCAGAACTTCCTGACACAAATTTAGGGAAGGATCCAAGCCCAAGCTGCTGTGAAGAAGGCAGGGCTTTAGAGCAGTGCCACAGTGCAGTTCTGAGGCTCATCTGGACTGTGGTCTACACAGTTGTGGTTGCTTCTTAATCAGTTAAAGGTGAATTCAGGCTGGAGAAGACACAAGAACTCACTGCAGAGTCACTGCCTGTGTTTGCTTTGGTTGTTACTCTGGGAGCATAGTAAAAGTTGCTTTATAAAGGAATTAGTAAGATAAGAAGTGAAGCTTTAAGAAACTTTCTGAAATGCTTGAAAAGTAAATGTTAAAATTTGGGTCAACTGATGAGATAGCATTGGAAATTTTTCTTGGCTTTAGGTCAAGGAATATTTTAAGAACTCCATCAGAAGGCTGTCTTCACACATACCTTACTGTTATTTTTCTGGCAGGGATTGTCACTCAGGGTCAATTTGGAGGACATTCAGTCTGAGCTCTTGTAGCTGTGGTAGTCTGCCTCAGGTCAGTCCTGATGTTTGCAGAGCTGACAAGAAGAGTTTGTTACCTAACCCTGCTGAGTGCAATGGCCTTTACATGGAAGAAATCAGGCTAAATGTGCAGTCCTTGTACATGAGTTAAGTTTTCCAGCAGGTGCCTACAGTTGTAAGCCCCTTCATGGGAATCCTGTAGCTCAGGGAAGAATATTAGTCTTGTGTAGTAAAAGCAGCAGTCCATGAACATAAATGTGCAGGTATCAGCTTTTTAATATAAAGGCATAGTCAAGCTGGAAACTGGTGCTCCAGCAAGGAAGAGCAAGGATTAGGTGTCTTGTTGAGGGGTGCACTGTTGTAGTCAGAACATGTTATTTCTTGATCAAGTTGAGAATATGGGTCTCTTCTCTAGCAATGTATGTTTAAAAATTCTTGAAGTAATTTGTGCTAGGAAGTGCACTTCAGTCTTACTAACTTTTTTCTCTGGAAAGCCACTTTTGATAGTACATGTAGTTGTTAATAAAGCAGCCAGCTGGAAAGCTGAAGGAAAAAAATCAACATGACAAAAAGCAAACACGGAAGGTATTCAAATAACTGAGTAAGTTTTCCCTTTGAATATTATCAGTTAGGTGCTGTTATATTGTAAAAAGTAGAGGTCCTTTCCTCAGAATGAAAGTTTATAACGCTCTGAGAATGTTTCTGCTTCTGGAACATAGTTGCAGCTTTCTTTTTCCCCTTTTTTTTAAAGCCAGCATTCACTTTGTAATTTAGACACCATGTGAGATGTTTATTTCTAGGAAAGATGCCTCCAGCCTTTCTTTGCTGTATTCCTTCCATTCTTCTTGGGGACTGTACTTTCCAATTAATTTTCCCAAAGGTTTTCTTTTTCCAGTCTTGTGTAAGGTAGTTTCAAATGAAGAATACTAGAATACACTTTCTCTGTAAGTTCACATATTTCTTACTTTAGTTTCCAGTCTAACACGTCAAATTGTAGCAGAGAAAAGGAAGAGTTGGAGGCCATGTCTCCTATAGAGCCCTGTCAGCATTTATTGTTTCCTCTCAGGCTTCAGACCTTTGATGCCAAGGCAGGTGCTCCCCAAAGTATGGATGAGTAGAAGACAAAAAATATTCTGTGAGATTTAGCTACAGGGGGGGTTAACTTCACTTTGTGATGCTGATGTGATCAGCATCCTGTCAATTAATGTGAGTGCTGGGATGGGAGCAGAGTGTGAATGGATAATCACAGGCACACAAAGTGATAAGGGTATGAGTTATTCTGATAACCTAAACAAGACAAACACTTAAATGATGTTTATTCAGTTCTCATTGAACCTCTGGATAAGGAAAAGCAAACCAGTACTTTTTTTTTTCTTATCAAGCACGTAGTAGAAACTTGTCCTGCTTTAACTTGTTTGTATTTTTCATACAGGTAATCAGAGGACTGCTCAAATTTTGGCCTAAAACATGCAGTCAGAAAGAGGTTGGTTTTGTGTCTCATTTCCGGTGTCTGCTGTGATGTAAAATCTCATGGGGCAGATTCACAAACCTTCTCTCTGCTGTGCTCTTCAAGAGACCTTGCAGAAAACTTGCAGTTCTTGAAGCTTCTTGAGGCACTCACCTTTGTCATGTGACACAGTCTGTTTTTTTCTGTGTAGTTAAAATGAGTTTAAAAACCAGGAATTCGATTTATGCCACCAGATTCCATCCCCAACAACTCTTTAAAAGTGGGTCCCCTAACACTGTTGTCTCCTTTTCTGCAAGTGGTGATAAATTTTTTTGTGCCAGTTACACAGAGTTCTGCTGGTTGCAATTTTATATGGGAATTAACTACTTACCACTTCAAAAGATTTGGTGATCTCTGATAATCTCTGCAACCATTCTTGAAATATGATGCCCTAAATTTTTTTAACGTAAAACCCCACTTTCTGCAGAAGCAGTTTGGTGAAGTATTCAGTATTTACACAAAAGAAGTCCAAGAGGAGAGCTGTAAGCTGTTAGCTGAGAGTGATGATTGACTTCTTTTAGGCTGCAAAACCCCTGTGAATGTCGAAATGCCTTGTAATGACAGACATATAAGCTGTGTTTGGTTTGCTTCTGTTTACAATGGTGATATGAAACATTCTCATCCTTTTTTTCCTTTCTAAACAAACAGGTAATGTTTTTAGGTGAAATTGAAGAAATCTTAGATGTTATAGAACCAACACAATTCAAAAAAATAGAAGAGCCTTTATTTAAGCAAATATCCAAGAGTGTGTCAAGTTCACATTTTCAGGTAAATAAAATAAGTATAAAAAACGCCCAAACCAACCTTGTGGTAACTTATTTTATGGTTGTTATGAACCTTTAACTTTGTGTTTCAGGTTGCAGAAAGAGCTTTGTACTTCTGGAATAACGAATATATTCTTAGCCTGATTGAGGAGAACATTGATAAAATTCTACCAATTATGTTCGGCAGTTTGTACAAGATCTCCAAAGAACACTGGAATCCGTATGTAACGTTTCACTTTATCTGTAGCACCATAAATAAATTGCCCACTGTTTCAGGTTTGGATTGGAAGCTTGTAAATGTGACTTTTACTTCAATTATTTGATCATTTTACTTAAATCAGATGAAATCCATGACATTCTGGGTCTTAAATGGAGTGTCACTTTCAGCTGTGCTGTTCTTTCACTGTTCTGCACTGTTACAATGGAGACCTGGAATTTATTGAAAAAGTGTGAGGAAATTGGATGATGGTCTTTATATTGTAATCACATCTGATCCTTTTTGTTAGCTCAAAGTGCAAATTAATGCTACTTAGACCAAAACCATTTCTAAGGGCTGCTTCTATTTATGCTTTGCTGTCCTTTAATACTTAGATGAATACAGCTGTCTGTGCCTTCATAAGTGTTTATTGCTGATCAGTGAGATAAGAAGGGGAAAAGATCCTATCAGAGAAGAGCAACCCTTATAAAGGATGATAGGACTGAGAAATGAGTGACTACTTCACTTTATATTTAGTGCCACAAGTTAAATATTGGTATTCCTGTGTTGGAAAGAAGCAGTAATGCTATTGAAATACTGAAAAGCAAAGCTTGCTGGTGCCATCACCCTGAGTTAAGTTGCAAGTTAGTATGCAGAATATAAAGCTTGTACAGGCAAAAGCCAGGGTGAGCAGGAGACTCTCACAGACCTGCAGTAAAACAGATGTCCTGTTTTAAGCCCTTGGAGGCTTTGCAATTATTCTGGGTTTATCTAGATGGTGTGTCTAGTTGCAAACATAGCAGCTGAGACCGAATACAACCTTTGGGGAGTAGTCCTTGGCGTATCAACATATCTGGGACCTCAACAAATTTGGAGGATGTCCCTCTTCCCCTATCTGCAGGCAGAAGTTGCCCTTTATGAAGGAAGTAAAAGGCACAGGATGATTGCCTACTTGAGGACAAGGAAGTTTGGGGAAGAAAGTCTAATCCTTTGATTCTAATCTGTTTTGGAGGGCAGCAAAACATGCTTTTATCCATCTGGTTGTCTGATATGGATTCAACTTCTTGCTCAAAATCCTACTTTTCCTCTCAGAATACCAAAACCTTAAATAAGCTTTTGACCCTTAAACCACGTGAAAGCCAGGGTACCAAATAAAATAAAATAAAATAAAAAAGTGTATAAACAGGCAAAGGATACTGTGCATTTTGAATGGAATGAGCATAAGGCTCTGATGAACAGCTGGGAGATTTCCTAGTGCCACGATGGACAGAGTGCACTGAAAAGGCAAACCTGGATCTTTGGTTATTTCCTTAGGGGGTTTTTTGACTCCTTTTTCAAGGTCACAGGGCTGCAGCTTTGCAGTCAGTGGGGAACTGCTAGTGAGGGAGAAGACAGGGAAGACAGTTTACCTACTTTTTCTTAATAATTAAGCTTAGTGACAGGCATTTTAATGTTTAATTGTATTGTTTTTTTATTTCTTTGTATAAATATGAGTGGGTTTAAAGGAGATAACATAATGTGTTTAAGATGGTTTATTGAAATACGAATACTTTCACAAAAAGGAGGATTGTGCAGGAATCCAGGCTGCCATGTAACACACAGCCAGTGTTGCTCAAGCTGGTGAGTTTCTTAGGGAAACTGAGGTACCCAAATCCAGTATCTGACGTTCTTAATTCTAGTTCTCTAGCAAGACTCCTGCTGCTCAGAAACACTGCTAGGAGAGATTTGCTGTGCTAAACCACACTAAGCTTGTGGTTTGTCTGCTGCCTTCTTGAAGCTACGAGCCAGAAGTTTTATTTTTCTAGACTCTCATATTTCATTGCTCAAATATTACAGAGTTGTTGTTAAAACTTGGTTTATTAAAGGTTCACATAATTGAATGGCTTTAAAGTACAGCCACAGCCTGAATAATTATATCCTGTGCAATTACAAAAGTCAGGAATTTAAGATTAAATAGCCGTTTCAAAAAATGTTTAACTATACTATAATTTCCTCTGTAAATTAATAAAATGGAAGGGATTTTGTTTCAGAAACTCCCTGACCTTGTAGTAGTATCTTGAATAAGAAGCTCAGAATCCAAAAAAGAAATCAAATGCTTGTTTTCTGAAGTTAATTTTGTCACTGCGTAAATCTAATGGCTGTGCTCCTCCTGTTTCAGAACCATTGTGGCACTGGTGTACAACGTGCTGAAAACGCTGATGGAAATGAATGGCAAGCTTTTTGATGAACTCACAAGCTCGTACAAAGCAGAAAGGCAAAGGTACTGAGCCTTTTTCCAAGTTCCCACTGATGAATATGTCCAAGCTGTAATTTTGGATGTTGCTTTGCTGTTGTGGCTGTGGGGCTCTGTAGTGGAGCTGTTTGGGGCTGGGTGTCCTGTGCGCGAGGCAGCGCCTGGCAGTGCCATGGGGGAGCTGAGCCCAGGGAAGGGACAGGAAGGCCCCAGCTCCCCATCCTGCCTGGGCAGGGGATGTGCTCCCTCCTGGGTGCTGAAATGGGTCTCAGCTGCTGCTGGCTGTGCTGCCTCAGGTGTCTGAAGAGAATGGAGCTGGAGAACTCTTCACAGCTCAGCAGAAACATTGCTTACCCTACTAACCTACTAAGCAGCACTACTGGAGTCAGGGGGCAGGGCACAGGTGACCCTTGGCCAGCTGAGACCACTGCCAAGGCTCCTTGTGGTAGCTGTCCTCTCCCCCCACAAAGATTGTCAGTCCCTTAATTTGTGTGCATGTGATAAAAAACCTCCTTAAAACAGCAGCCAGCTGTGCAAAGCCACCCTACAGCATTGTCTGCATTTGCAGTTTCACCACTCACCATTGCTTATTTGTTATGCTCTCTTTTTAATTGAGGAAAGTGTAATTGCCTTTAAAAATAGCTTTGGAGAAACACTTTAAAGTGGAATTAGTAGATGCAAGTCACAGTTAAGTTACTGTGTCTCCAGATTGTGCTTCAAACACATCTGAAATTGATCTTTCACTCTTTTCTTCAGAGAGAAAAAGAAAGAAATGGAACGTGAAGAGTTGTGGAGAAAGTTGGACGAGTTAAAGCTTAAGAAGGCGATGGCAGAAAAGCAAAACAGCACTCACAACGTGCTCAATGCACACAATACAAGTGCCAAATAAAAGAAATGACCACCTCTACTCAGCAGACATTCTTTTTTTGTACCCTTTTGAAATATATAAGGATTTGCAAAAGAAACCTCATCAGTATAATAGAAACAGCCAATTTTTTTCTCTGGCAAATGTAAAGATTTGAATTTAAATACAGCAGTTAAGTGATGTCATTACCACAACATATTGTAAATTTGTCTAATTATTGATATACTGTCACTTCCAATGTTTCATAGAACTATCATCCTTAATGAGTGAAATAATTACGGGAGTGGTGAGAATTATGACTTGAATTTTTGATTGTGTTGCACATAGGTGGTATAGTTTGCTACGTACACATTTTTCCTTGTTTTATATATGCTTTTCACATTGCTGCATACTTTGGTTAAGATGATAGAAAAGGCTTCTAGTTGTGCTGTATTTTCTCAAATAAACCAAGGTACGTTACCAGTAACCTGAGATATTCAGTATATGCCCCTTACAGCATTGAAAGGAACTCAGATACAGAGCTGTCCTTGAATTCCTGATTGGATTCACATTTAGATTTATACAATGCTCACATAAGAAAGGAATTGAGGCAGGGAGAGAATCAGCTGCAACAGGCTGGGGTGGCCAGTGCCTCCACCCCATTCCTGCTGCCTCTTGGGTCCTGGGCTAGTTAGGGATTTCCTCCTGCTACAGCTGAGGATGGAGCTTCCTCTGGACAGCCCATCAATGATGCTTCACGTCAGCCCAAGGACCCTCCAGAGTGGTGCAGTTTCCAAGAGAGACCCATCTTGGATGCTTCTGCATTAGTTTTAGCATCTCATGGACTGAAGAATGAGACCAAAATTGGCATTAGTATATTTTTTTTTCAGTAAGGAGGGAAGAATGTCAAGAAATTATTCCTTGTTTTCTTTAAAGAAAATGCAGTCTGTTTTTTCAAGGTGGAAAGTTGACAACAGAAGTCTTGTCTGTTTACTTGATCAAGTACTTTTTCACATCTTTTATCAGAGTACCATTCCAATCTCTTAAATTGCAGTTGTGTGGAAAAATTTTGTAATGAAAGATCTTTGGGGAATTGAGCAGCATTCAATAAAGTCTTTATGTTTGTATTTAGTGCTGTACCTCACATCTTTGTGTTTCTGAAGACCAGAATTAGAGAATGGCCATTAGAAACGACTTTTTAAACTGTCCAGTGTGGCTTTTCACTGCATGGCAAAAGTGGGGAAGTCCCTGCTACACTGTTTGAGTCAACTGTATTACAGTTTGTTGTTGCTTCATTTTTGTGTCTTAAGTAGTTGTTTCAGAGAGGGTATGGGACTAGCACTGCCTGAAGGGAAAGGACAGTCACACAGGCACAGCTCACCTCCATTTAGTGCCTTCTTGCCCTTAGAAGAATAAAGTTCCCAGTGTGTGACAAACTTTGTTCATCTGTCCTAGAGCATAAATGAAAATAACTTACATAAATTTTGGGGAACCAAACACCTTGCAGGGGTTCAAGGAATAAATCACTGCCTTTTGTAATTGTTACAAGTTTTTCCAAAAGTTACAAGTAGGGACATCAGGCTTAAGTAATAGAAAAAGCAACACAGGAGCTGTAAGATACCCTTCCAAATTGTGCAATGCTTGCTGTCAGGATCGCTCCTATAAATAGGTATGTAAAAGAAAGGTTTCTTGGCTGGGATCACTGGTCTGCTCTTGTAACATTTCCTTATAAAACAAAACATCTTGACAGCTGAGATGTAGTGACTGAAGTGGACTGCTGTGGGAGTTTATTGAGGGGAAAAAAATAGTACATACTGCAAAAAGGAATTTATCCTTTATTTAACTATACTTTCTACTCACCCCACAGCTGCAGCTACGTTGTCTTCCAACTTACCTTCTCTGACCTTATTAGCAAAAAAAAAGAAAAAATGCAGTAGGATCCATCAGAACTGGTTCCAGTTGTTTCTAATTTTCCTTTTTTTTTTTTTTTTTTTGTAAAATCCAAGAAATAGCTGCTGTAATATCATTTGTTCAAGAAACAGTTGGGTGTTCCTTGGCAGTGAGGCATCAAGAAAGCTCAGTTGTCATAGCATAGGCTGTTAGGTAGCAAAGTCAGTGGGGGTTTTCTTGATGTAGAAGGGTTAAGTGTGGGGGATTTTATCCATCCCCCACCCCCTGCCTGGTTTCTGTCCTGTTCCCCATCACCCAGGGATGGAGTAGCTCTTTTTGCTTCAACCATGCAGTATTTGGCCTTTCCTGGTCTTGCCCAGTTTAATCTCATTGCCTTGCTGTGCACTAGGCTGAGCTGTTCAGGGGCCATCCTTGTGAGATGCTGAAGATAAGGTGGGGACTGGACACCACCTTTGTCCCATACAAACATCTTTGTCCCCTGATTAAACATTTTCCCCCAAACAGCCAGTGCTGCTATTTTGTTTATCTCACCGCAATGAGTTGTTGTTCCCCTGTTTAAGGCTGTCTGGTCAATGCAGTGCACTTATTTGCTCTGGAAGCCAGCTGAAAGTAGGAAATTTTGTCCCAAAAGGCTTCCTCAGATGCCAGAAACAAGGAAGAAAGGTGAGGGGGTACTTTTGATACACTTACTCCTCTGAGTACTCTGCTGGAAGAGGAAGGAAGACACAAACGATGTGTTGGCATCCTTGCAGCAAAGCCTTCAGAGCAAACACACAGTGGTGCCCTGCTCCCTGTAGACTCCACACATCCAAGTCAGGCTTCTCAACTAACAAGGGACTTATAAGGAAGAAAGAGACACCAGCACCCCAGCACAGTTGGTGAGCAGGCATTCCCCACAGAACGGAGAATTGCAGTTCCATGCCCTGCTGATGAAAGACTATTTTTCCCTTCCTTAGGAAAGACTGCCAGAAAAAGGGATAAACAACAGCCTGAGAAACACTTTGAGATCAGCCACCAGCTCAGCCCCCCACATTGTCCTGTTGCTTGAGTTTCCTTTGAGCTGGACTGATCAGTGGTTTTCACCTTATCCTCATGCCATAACACTCCTGCTGCCTGTAAAGCTCCTTCCGAACCTGAGAGCAGGTAGTTTCAAAGAAGGCACACAATAGATTACTTGAAGTATTTTTTAATATTAAAGTCATTGTAAAGTCATTTTGATTTAAAGATGACATGTAATAGAATTCCAGTGTATTTTGTTTTAAAACATACTTTGGAGAAGAGAGGCCAGGATGTTTTCAGAGTATTAACTTTCCACTAGGCACCCTCAAGGCAGTGACTGTGCTACGGGAGCAGCTCACAGCTGATGCAGAAACTAAATGGTCTGTTTGAGAAATATTTAAACACTGTCCCTTTTTCACAATTTACTACTGTGATGACTTTCTGAACATTTGTGAGTTCCCTCCTTTCCCCCTGGTTCCCCCATACACAGAGGTAAACTTGTTAAACTTGGACTAGAAAAGCATGAGTTTGTTAGACCTGTCCTAGAGTTAAGCTCCTTCTGCAGTTCCAAGGCCGGTTCACTAGCTGTTCCACCAGCCAGCATCTCTCTGGGAGAAAACATACCTGGTTTTCAGCTTTAATGCTGATTGCAGTTTATTCCAGTTATTTTCTATCCCTCCTGCTATGAAGAGTTAACAGGCAGTCTTAGTCTCAGCTTATGTGGTTCGTTACTTGACGAGTTCTCTTCAGATGCCTTCTTCGGATTTTGATCATCCACTTAACACTTAACTTAGCAAAGTCTGCTGCCTTAAACAGGGCCAGAAAGATGCCACAAAGAAGAGCAATCATGTTCCAGGGATTTGCTGTGATAATCTAAAAGAGATGACAAATATTAGTCCTCTCATCTGATTCCACATAGGTAGAGAGGAGTGAGAGGTGTGGGAATAAGACTGGGCTCCAAAGGCCAAGGAGGTGCCTGGGTCCTGCTGGGACAGCAGAAGTGCAAGGGACCAACTCCTGTCCCACACAGTCTACATTCACACTCTGGTTTTGGGCAAGAAAACACCAACACTGTAGATCTTGCTGCTGCTGGACATTGGTTGTCGAGTAAATACAGTGCCACATTTTATTCTAATGAATTTATTCTGATAATGGATAAAAAATACACCAGGCTATTTTTATTATTCTTACTTCAGCCTAGGTTTCTTGTCAATTAATTTAAAAAAAGTCATTAAATCAGCTTATCCAGCAGACTTACTTAAGCAAAAAGTTCAGCCCTGATCTGAAGCTACCCTTTGCTAGAACGCAGGGGGACAGGCCCTTTTCTTTGCTACGTGGTACCTCTAGCTGCAAGCAGAATGCTGAGTGTCACCAGCCCAAGGAACAGCATCACATGGTCATGAACTCCACACAGAATGCATTACTGGACACAAGGAAGAGCCTACACTGAAATTTCAGAAGTATCCTCACTGCATTTCTTCTTGGGGTGAGGTAACAGAGGCAAGTGCATGCACACACAAACCTCGAGCATGCGCAGTCAGACAGTGATTCAAGAAGGGACTAGAGGGTTACTCACATCCTGAACAGTCTGTATGAAAGGATCTTTCCATTCAAACACCACAAAGAACAGCTGGTCACTCCTTGGTTTAGTTCTCTGGTCAATGTAGTTAACCACACTGGTCTGGAGAGAGGGAAAGAAAAGTGCAGGTTACTTTCTTCAGCGGTACAATGAGTCTTGTGCAACAGAAAAGGCTTGTAAGAAAGTGAAAATACCAGACTATTTAAGGACTTCCACCACAGCCTTTCTCTACCTAAAACAATGGGCTGCCAAAATATGGCAAGGGCAGTTTCCTCCCTCCGTCTCATGTTCATATTATTTTCCTATTTCTCACTCAGTATCACACTAGAATACTGTTTCTACATTGCCTCTCAAGAGAGGACAATTAATTTCCAAAACTCATTTACTTGCAGTAATACAACACTTGGAAAGTTCTCATGAATGAATGTTAAATTTGTTTTATTTGCCAGAGAACCACGTAATGGTGGCAGGAAGATTCCTTCTTTTTGAAAAATGGGTTGTAGAATAAACTAGAACATTCCAGCAAGTGCAGAATGAACATGGAAGGAAAGAAGCCCAGGTATTAACAACCAAACCCATACTTGCCAGTACTGACCATTAACTAGGTCACCACTTGAAACTAATGCTGCCCAGCAGAGAGCTGTAACACAATTCCAACAGGGAACTGGGCTAGGATACCAGACTATGTTACAGCCACATGAAGCCAGAGTCACAAGAACAACCAGGAAAATATTAAGGCATCAGGCCCCTGGAAAACACTTGTATTGTAGCACCTGCCCCCAGCCTAGGGGGAACTAGACAGGGCTTGTACACAGGCAGTAACCAACACAGTTTGAACTGCCCCCTGCTCCTAGGAGACAACACAAACTGCCCAAGAGCCACACAGTGGCCTCAGGAAAGCACAGTGGTGGAAGGACTTCTCCCTTCTCCAAACCTCAAAGGAGTGTTTACATCTCGGTGTGTGCAGAGGGGAGTACTGCTGCTCGTCCTGTTTAATTCTGTACTGGAAGCAATTAATCCAGCAGCACTGTGACTTTGTGTCAGGGTTGGGACACGAAGATGAGACAGATGATGGAAGAACATGCCTTTTCCATGTTTTGTGAGCCCAGTTTTCCAGGCAGAGGACGGCTGAGTTGGAAGTCTCTAAGCAGACCACTCTCTTCATCTCCTTACAAGCCTTCCCATTGTATGAGGGATGACCTGCCACAAAAGCCTCCAATCTACCATAGTGCAGTTTCTTTACAAATACCTCAGGGTTTCTCTCAGTGTTCTCCACAGTCCCAGCCCTGAACAGATTTTAGTCTGCAGACAAGAAGCAGCAGGATCTAGAACACTGTTCATGACCACTCAGAGCATGTGGAGCTTCCCCACCTCCTGGTTTCTGGTCAAACACCTTTGCTGCAGACTTGCCCCACACTCCTCATTTCCATATTGCAGAGTACCAACGCCCCAGCCACACTCACCCAAGAAAACTGCACACCAGGAAACAAACAGTACACGAGGCTGAACAAAGGCAGGGGGAAAGGAAGAAAACACAAATGAATGACTGCTGGGCTAGTTAGCAGAGTGAGTGACTGCTCTGTTTGACCTAGTATTTGTATCCATCTTTCCGGTATGCCAGCTCCCAGGTTTGGATTTGAAAGGCTAATGGACTTCCTGGTGCAACTTGAGCAGATGTTGTACTGTCAAACAAAGCAAGTGCAAATTATGTCTGAGCTGTCTGTTCAATTTCTGCTGCATTATTAATAGGGATCTGATTCCTGGTTCCTAGGTTTTATTAAAAACAAACAAACAAACAAACCCACAAATCAAACAGAAAACCCAAACCAGCAACAGTGTTCACTTACTCAGATGATCAGTCCATAACTGCTGAACTAAATAGATGTTTATGGTCACAAAAAGCTGCTTTTTTTTTTTTTCTGCATTTGAGCCAGCCTTCTGTTTCCACTTTGAGACACATTAGACTTGGGCACACAAAGGAAGACTTTCAAAAATCCTATACTTGGTAAGCACCAAATGGCAAATGATACAGAGCTGTAGGTGATGAAGGACACACAGAGAGCTGCTGCCAGTGCTTACATGGCAGCAGCAGACTGATGAATTCTTTCCTCTCCTCCAAACTAAGGTATTAATTTGGGACTTGCATGACTCTGGGATTTGCCTCCTGTCCTTCTCTAGTGGAGTAGGAGGGTACCCCCTCACAGTCACAGCTCTGGTCTTCCCTTAAGGCTGTGCCATGTAACACCTAACTGTGAGAACTAAGGATAGAACTGAAGATTCTGCTTCATTTTGCTCTCCCCAGAGCTCTCTTTGCAAGAGTACCAAGGACCAAGAGAAAGTATAATCTCTGAAAGAGACACCCTCTGGAACCGACAGCTCTTAAAATTTTCATTTCTCACCACCGATAAGACACTTCCTTTCCAACCAACACTGAAGTAAAACAAACTCAAAACATAATTATTTTCCTGTGCATTAATGTGAACAGAACAGGAATGAAAGTCAGGCTCATTTCCTCTCTAGATAAGTTTGCACCTTCCACCTGCATATTTTCTAGTTTTAAATGATGCAAGAAGTGAAGTTACTCCATGTTTCTAAGGACACTTAACAGCTAAAAATTCCAAACCCAAACAAAAAGCAGACATAAGAATGCCACAAAGGATACAAGGCCTACATTTACCTCTTCATCCTAATATCAGTGGCAACGTAAACAATACCTCTTTCCAACAGCAGCTGTTATTTAGACAATTCCTTTGGCAATTGTTCTCCACCTTGAACTGCAGATAGCTGTGTTAATATTTCTATGTCAGTCTCTTGGGACCCCTACCTCAGACTACAGGGGCTATAACTCATGTGAGGCCTGGATTTTTGACCTCCCTGTTAGGAAATCCTGAGCTCTGTCACGAGGCCATACCAACAGCTGAGCACATCAAGACATTTACACTTCTACAGAATCCCTCCTTGCTGAGAAGCAGTGAGAGCAACTAGAGCCAAAACTGCTCAGTGCTAAGTGGCATCACGGATGCAATGAAACAAAAACCAAAATCCCAAAACATTATGAGTACTTCTTTTTTTTTACCTCTTGTTTGAATTCAACAGTCTCACTACCATCTTCTTCTTTTGTTTTGACCAAGGACATCTTGACCCAAGTTCGGAAGCCTCCAGAAAACTTCCAGCTGGAGTATGAGCTTTCACAGTCCTTCATGAATTTTGCTTTTTCTGGACTAAAGGGGAAAAAAGCATTACTTTATTGACCAAACCAAGCATGTAGGCAGGAGAAGGTCAGACCTACAGGCACTTCAAACTATGTTCACAATTCCTTTTATTCTCCACCTGCTAAATTCAACATATCTAAAACACTGCGTGTAGTGATGTTTTCATTAATGGCAGCACTTCACTGATGCATCCTTAACTGCAGAGGACTTACCTGGCCCTACAACCCTGGAGTTCTGCCTGCCTGTAGGGATTGTTCTGCCTCACAGGGAGTTTAGCTCTGCTCATCTGTCACCTCTGGGACAGAAAGGTGTCTCAGGAAACAACTCATCGCCATGTTAAGAAGCAAGAGACAGGAGGAAGAGCCTAGAGGAAGGACAGGGTGCTTCACCTCATTTCTGGTTGCCAAATAAATCAGTTGCAATGCAGACATGCTTAAAATGCCTCAAAATTTACATTGAGTATATTCCCATTATTTTAGAAACCCTGTAGCTTTGGTGTAAGGCTCCCAGCTGCAATAACTGTTATCCCAGTATGCAATCACAGCTATTTGCAGCCCCCAGAAGAGCAGGATTGCTTCATGTGTTTTGGTTGGAGTTTTGCTTTTTAATACTGTGACTGTAAACCTTTAAGGCTTCCAATACCCCTCATGCTGCCACTAGTAAAGGGGTAGCTTTAAGGCATATCTGGTCTCCATCTCTTCTCTACCAGCTGCACAGGACATAGTGAACCAACCATGCTATTTACTTGGAGCTCCCCAGTACTGTGGTTTTAGCCATTTTCATGTCATCCCTGTGAAATAATCCCAGGCCTGCAGCTGCTTTACCAACAAGGTTTCATTTGAGAAGAAGGGGTAAACCACTGTGAGAAGTCATGAATCATTAAAGGCTATTTTTACTAAGATAGATTTCAGGTTGTAGAGGTATGCCAGGGTATGTTGGTCCTTAAAAGAAGGGAGAGGGTTTTGATCCAGACTAAATCCATCTGCCTAGAAGGGAAACAGTATTCTTTGCTTTTATGGCAGAAGGTGTGCATAAGCAGGTCTTTTAGGAGATTAAGGTGTTTTGGTCTTCCAGGAGAAAAATGCAAAGAAGTAAAGAAGAAAAGCAGAGGTGAAGAAGCAAGCTCTTGTCCCAGAACAGGTCAGTCAGGAAGATTTGTCCAGTGCTGACCAGATTTGCACTTTTCCCGTCTTTTTTCTTAGTTTTCAAACTCAGAGCTTCTTTTCTTTCTACAAACCAAGGTGCCTTGTCTACAAGGACCAAAAGGACTGCACTGATATAAATATCACATTGATGGCTACTCTGTACCACACCACCTGCTCAGGCTTAATAGATGAATACACGTGTCCATGGGAGGGCAAAACCCAGCAGAGTCATTCTCTCAAGTCAGGGCTTCAGGCAATGGACTCAAACACCAAATTCCACTGTGCACGTGCATGGAAAAGAGAAGGGTTTTTTCTGGAAAGAAAAACTAACATGCTTTGCTACCTATCAAGACAGATGCTGTTCCCGGGGCGTTCTAAGAAGTTAGGAATGTCTTTATTTTGACATGAGGTGCTTGTTTAGTGACCCCAGCAGGATGGCACCTCTCTACCTCCCACAGGGGAGACGTGGGCAGAGCCTAAGGACAAAGCCCACGGCCTGCCTGCTCCTCACCAGAGCAAACACAGGAACACCTAATCCCACAACTGCTTCCCCCCTCGGGATGTGGGCAGAGCAGCAGCTGAGGGAACAGCACAGGGGAGCACTGGAGTGCTTTGCCACTCAAGAGGAACATACATAATTAGCACTCTGCCAGCCAGTCATATGCCTAACGTCTGGCTAAATACAGCATCCTAGAAAAGCTTTCCAAGCCAACATGGAAAAATGAGGCAGGAAGTTATGACACAGAGCTGAACGTTACAGCCACAACTTCCATGGTAGGCAGACAGCAGCAGTATGCTTCGCCTTCGACAGTAATTGTAGGCTGGAAAAAGAAGGATTAATAATACCTTAGGAGAAGCTGTGAAGTGATCTGAGAGGCATCTCCATAATCCAGACCACTGCCAGAGTGAGGGGGAAAAAAGGGGGTGGACAGGAGGAGCACAGCACAGAGGCACAAGTTTTGCACAAATTATAGCAGAGGGCAAATAACACAGCTTTAAAACCACACACAACCAAGTGAACACAAGACAGGAAAGGGCTTTTAAGCTGAAAAACAGTTCTCCAGGCAACTTCTTTTAATTCCCTCTTCACACCAAAGACAGACAACCCACACAGGCTACACCTCTTTTTTTTGTTGCTGTTTGGGGTTTTTTTCCTTTTTTTCTTTCTCTTTTTTTTTGATCTGTGGGAGTCACTAACCTGTTTCTGGACTGGGCTGTAGTGCTGCAGTGGATCCTTCTAACACAAGTGTCTATGGACGACCCCACGTGAGCCAGAGAAGTTTAGGACATCCCACCAGCAGATTCCAATGCAACAGCAAGAGCCAAACCCACTGAGGGTTCAAACCCAATCTGTTTGCTGCTTTTGTGTTTTCCCAGAGCAGGAAACTCTCAAACAGCTGTGGCATCTAATAAAGGTTGGTGTGGTACCAGAAGTCTCAGCCCTCCTATGTTGTATTTCTCTGCATGCAGCAATCCAGATCAGAGACATGAACATGGAGCTCTGTTTAGACCCTTAAATAATCTCTGATCTGTTCACACTGGTATCCATCATTTCACAGGACCCTAAGTTATTTGACATGCTACACTAACAATAGTTTTGTCAGGAGTATATTCAGAGGATTTTCTTCTAAACCCCATGTATTATCCTAATGACAGTTCAGGAGAGGAACTTGTATTTCTAGCCACACATTTTGGGTAATTTGCAAGGGTTTCATTATTTCCCTCCCTCCAATTAATATGGTACAGACAGCAGCTGCCACTACCTTAAAAAAAAAAAAAAGAAAAAGAAGCCAGCAGCATCTCCCTCCAGCTCAGAGGCCAACAACAGCATACAGTGCAGCAGTGTTCTGTGGAGACCAGAACAAAACCAGTGAGCAGTGCCAGTTTCATTGAGTGTGATCCAATTTTAACAGAAGAGCTGCAGAGAATAAAGCCCTTGACAGAAACAACTGGACCTTGCTCGAGTCCTCAGCACTTATTACACCACAAAAAATCTCTTAAAGGTACAAGTCTTTAGATGCCATTTTTTTATTGCTTGTGGCACCTCTGATAACACTGTACATGAACTGCTGGGCACAGTGTTATTCCAGGCTCTCATAAGCAGTGAGACACTTTATCACAAAAAGGAGTTAACAGAGGCCAGTAATTCAGGTTTTCAGAGGCTGTATGGAAGGACACACAACAGTTTCTACACATATCTTAATCCAGACTTCCCATCAGCTAAATGTAGCATCTGCTGATGAACAAGAAATCATTTCTATTTTCTCTTCTGCTAGAAGCTGGACAGAATGAGTGCTCTCCACATACACAGTACAGTTTCACATGCACTTCTCAT
This sequence comes from Promerops cafer, assembly GCA_013398275.1. NCBI lineage: Eukaryota > Metazoa > Chordata > Aves > Passeriformes > Nectariniidae > Promerops > Promerops cafer. Next base: position 70,451 of record VZSE01009968.1, on the reverse strand, counting down.
ATTCAGGAGAAATGTAAACTCCCAACCTGCCCTGAGCCCAGCCACTTCATGTCAGGACAGCAAACACAGCACTGAGCAAGACAAGCCACACCATTTGTACCAAGTTTTGGAGGATGCTGCAAAAAAGACACCTCTGGCCGCTTGCCCACAGCTGGTTCTTTTCCTGTATTCCATCTAGACATGCAGATCTCTTACCACTAAGGCCTTCATCCCCTTGCCAACGTTACCACTCACCTGGATTAGTTCAAAACCAGTTTTAACTCCTATTCCTACTACTTGCCTCAAGCAAGCACAAAGGATGCACCCCCAGACAAACATCCCCATTTCCCATGTGGCTTCCAAGGCCTGAGGATGCACAGACTGAGCTGTTCATCCTGCCCCAAGCCAGGTGCAACACCAGGGGTGCTCTCAGGCAGTGCTTGTGTCTGGCAGTATAGAAAGAGCTGCAACTGGTCCCACTGTAAGCGTTTCTGACCAGGGCACAAGCCATAAAACCAGAAAAAAACATAAGGAACAAGCAGCACTTTCTGCACCACTAGTCTTAACTGGTATTCTCTCACCCTAAAATATCAATGCCTAAAATACCCAGAACATTAGCATTTTATGAGGTGTTTCAGTAGAGTTACAGAAAACAGTTAAAGACTTAGGATGTCTTCACTGAAGCAGAAATGCTTTGTAAAAGGCAAATCCAGCTAACAGGTCTTAGGCCACCCAGAGGTATTCTATCTGAACACTTCCAGTCTTTGATCCATTTGAAAAGCATCAGTATGACCATGTCCAATTCTCTGAGAAGGCCTTGCTACAACAAAATCTGTTCTCTTCCCTCTCTCACCTAACTTTGCTCTGCATAGGTCCTCTATCCCCTGTCCCTTTTTCACTGAGCATCTATTATCAAATGAAGGCTTTCTATCAGGTGTCACTATGACTAATATTTCTTGACCAACTTTTAATCTGGATCTCAGAGAGAAGAACAGAACTTGAATTTAAATTAAACCAAAAATTAAATCGTTAAGTATGAAATTTATTCTCAAAAGGTGGAAAAAAGAGCACGTCCTTCAAAAAAGTTCAAGACAGGATTCATTCCATTCTTGTTAAAATTAGAAGGTTGATTAGATACTCCAGTTATACCAATGGCAAACCAATACAAAGCAATTTCAAAAACCTCATATATGAATTTACATCATTCTGTAGAATCTTAAATAAAGCCAGTAATACAAAGAAACAGAGTTAATCTTCCAATGAAATCACAACAAAGCAATCTAGGGATCTGACCTTTACAGCAATTGCTTTAAAAACCCCCAAACAGTACAGAAATATCCATGTTCTTGGTGCACTTCCTGACACACTACCCAGGACAGCACATTTCCTGATCACCCACAGCAGCAGACAGCAGGAAGCCAGCACAAACTCCAAGCTTTTAGAAAGTGCAGCAACAAATGGTTTAAGCACAGCTGAAGAACAGTTTTTGCCACTGAAAAAGCCCTCATTACATTTTTTAAAGGTCAGATTAGTAACCAAAGACATGAAAGAGCATCAACATAGTCCAAACATTTTTAAAAAATCATAAAAGCCTGCCTGATTTTTACTGGAAAAACCCTGCTTTCACAAGTTCACAGCAAGTTCAATGCAGCCACAGGCTCATCCCCCCTTTACATACCTGCTGACAAACTCTTGGAAAGAAGAAAACAGCAGGTAGTCAATGGCACTAAAATCTTGGTCTGTTTCATTTAAATGGAACTGCAAAAACACCAGTTCCCTTTTCTTCACATCACGAGGGCCTTGAACAACCAAAGCATACTTCTGTAAGCAAACAGAGATGGTGAGAGGAGCAAAGGAATCCTCATTTCCTGCTCATTAATTTGCCATCTGGCACTAATACTCTATAGAAATCTAATACACACAGAGTTTCTTGGCTGCAATTAAGTACAAATCTATTAAAATACCTAACAAGAATGCCACTTGAGTCCCTCCTTTTAGTTTAAAAAGGTCTTTACATCAAGATTCAGTGTTTAAATATTAATATTTCAGTATTAAATATGGTCATTTGTGGGTTTTGGACATTTATTTATACAGAAGCAAGCTTCCCTGCACTTCTAAGGGCAATTTAAGGCAGACTATCACTCAATGTACCCATCTTGCTGGCTCGAAGCATTTCAGAGTAATGAAACACTTGGTGCCCATTTAAGATTCTTCCAAGTGTGACAAACATGGTATGTAATTCCCAGCAGGAATTCATGTATGAATTCCCAGCAAATGTAAAAAAAGAGATTAGCTATCCTCCTTTAATGGGTACTGATACTGCTTTCAATCAAAGCTAGGTTTACAATACCAAGGAAAATGCTTCCCAGTTCATTTAGGAGAAGAATGAAGTGAGAGTTTCACTGTGAAAAATGACTTATTTTATCCCATTAAGGGTTTTGTGCTCCACACACCCACAGGACAGCTGATCTTCCATAACACATATATACACTGACTGGGGTCTTTTACATTTCTGAAAACAAAATGACAGATGGCTTACAAAAAATCCAAACCAGAAGCAAGGAGCTTTTTACAGCCCATAGTACATACTTTCACTTTCCAACAAGATTATGAGCAGAAAACCCACACTGAATAAACTCTGTTCTATTATATTGCTATTACCATAGTTTGATTAGTGAAAGGATCTGTGTAGTTGATCCTCTGAGTGGTGCATTCAATGTCTCCTGGCTGACCTGGATTTATCAGAGGTGGAATGTGATCGTAGTAATGATGCTTGCAGCTAAGCAGACGAGCCTTGCCTGGGTAAAAGGCAATACCTGTTTGGGGAGAAAAAACATTGATTCCCTTCCTGAGGACATAGATTTTCATTCTGGAATTTAATCCCACAGGATACTGAGCTATCCTTAAAATGCCACAAAGCAATCAAATGAAACCATGCACTTCCACATTTTTCTGGAGCAGGACAAAAACACCAACTGCATCAGGACAGAACCCATACAATGCATTGAAAAAAATCAGGGTTCATATTCTGTTACAACAGTTCAAGGTTCATAGAAGCTACCAAGTTTCCCTCGTCTTCCCACAAGCCAGCAGCTAATCCATCAGTCCCTCTCAACCCCAGATGAATCTGTAAAATATGTTAGGGGGCATCAAATGGGACATGTAGTGCTTTAGTTTTCAGATATTAGCATTTAACACATCGAGTGTTAATTGGAAATAATGTACATACCATACATGACAGATCAAAGATCACTGGCTGAGCTAATAGAAGTGAAAAGATGCTCTTCAGAATACAGCATCTTCTGTTAACTCAATGTGACATCATGAGAAAAATCAAAGCCATCAAACACGCACTAATTGCTACCATCCCTTATTATTTACATCACTGGGTAGGGCAGGCAACTACTCCACCTGTATGGAAACCCATATATGCCATAAACCTCCTGTTTCAGTGCAACAGCACATCTAAATAACCTCAGCCACCTCAGCTTTGGAAGGCTAGCAAAATACAAGAGCCAAACCTCAAATCCTTTTACACCACCTTTGCCATATTTATTATTGGAAACAAGCTTGCTGAAAGAGGATCTACTCCAACTTTAAAAAAAAAAGAGTATGATTGATTAGATATAATTAACTCACAACTGAGATGATCTGCCCACCAAAATGTGAGATGTCAAAGCACTCAGCATATATCAAATGCTTTATTCCTTTCTTCAGAGCTCCATGCTTGCAACTTGCCATCTCATCATTTCAATAGAGCAATAACATAAAGGACTACATTGATTTAGGTCCTCTGATCTGCAGGGATCTCCAACAATACGTTTGCATTTATACGTATGCTGCTCTGCTTATTTAAAATCTGCTTATTTTCTTCCTGTTGCTGTATGAAAAGCTCACATGGGGGGATAAAAAAAAGGGGGGGAAGCTTGAGTTTGCTTGCTCTTACAGTCAGATTATATGGTCCAAACATAAGGCACTACTTGCAGAGCTGGGCCTAACTGGGCATAGAGAAAAACAACTACAGTGACATGGCAGCAAGTCAAAACACCTTTCAGCCACAACTACTGAAGTGGGTATTTGGAAAATGTGGTAACACTTCAAACAGAAGTGTTATTGTTAAACTGGAAAGTCACTGATGACTGACCAAGCTGCATTTGTGACCATGGCTCTACTTATGAACGGCTACTGGACAATTAAAAAGAATAATAACAACAGAACTCAGTGTTGAAAAATGCTCCTGTGGAGCAATTCCTCCTGCAAACTGCAACAGTTTCTGCTGCCACACTGCATTTTTGTGCCAACACTGTTTCCTGCAGTCATATCATATTTTCATTGCCTACTGACGTAATACCACGTTGTAAACAAGGCAGGGTGGAAGTAGAAAGTGGCATTGTGGTTATTTTGTGGTTGGTTTGAGAAATTCACCTTCTTTACTGTGAATGGCATCTCATTGCCCAGTGCAGCACTGAGCTCCTAATATACATCCTATGTGTTACTCTGTTTGAATGACACAGTTTGGGAAGTACTTCCAAAAGGAATTATCTTTCTCCCCTAAAAGAGGACTCATTTTAGAGTCTGAAAACACTTCTTATCTATGAAAAGTTGCATAATTCTCCACAGCTTCTGCCATTAATGTTATTGTCATGAAAGCTCCCAAAAATCTCCCATACATTGTTAACATTTCTGTGTGAAGTCAATACAACTTTTTAATTTAAGGTGAGAAAATGAAAGACCTGGGTCAAGTATTATATGCACTCTGGGCTCTGGAGAATAAACACCAAAAATTTAAAATCCAAGAAAAGCATGAACAAGAATTTCACCCATTTTGCTTGTTACCACTCTTACCAGGTGCATCATACAAGGACACTTCCTTGTAAGTGACAGACATCACTGGGTGCTTGAGCTTCTCCCTGAAGTCACTGATGGTTTGGTAGACAAGGAACACAGCTACAGCCATGAGCAGCAGATAAATAAACAGGAGAATTACTGAAAAAACATTCTTTAGGCAGGTCTTGCTGAAACGCAAAGAAGGGGTAGTGGTACCCAGTTCACCATCTGGAACCAAACAGAATATGGATTGGGATATTAAAATACAGACATTTTTGCTGAATTTTCATTTAAAGATCAATCATGTGAGAGGAAAGTAAGCCTCAAACTCAGCTTGATTTAAAAAGCCACAGCTAATTCTAGTTTTGATGATCAGCCAGGCAGATGCTTCCTTCTCAAGTATGAGGTGTAATCAACCTAAGATTGTGCCTCCTTTTCACATGCCAGAATTTGGCACTCTGCTTAAGGCCAATGCAGGCAGGAAACAAGGTTTATTTTCAAGGACAACTGAGAAACAAAGTTTAAAGTTCACAAGAAAGTCTGCTGATAGTCAATCCTTGCTTCTGGAAAAAACAACTCCTTTCCCCCCATTTCCAGTCTGAAGTGATTCTTACACACACTCAGTGTAGACATCAGTGGAGTGGTTTAACATTCTAATGCTCATGCCTAGTTCTATGCATTGCATCTCCACCATGGTAGAAGTCACTAGATATTTGTTACCCTCTAGTTCATAATTCCTTGTGCACATTAAAATCTTTCATAGAAGGATTCTTCCAGTTACAGTTAGAAAGAGACTGACCCAACTCTCCCAGAGTCTCCTTTCCTTCAAATCTTGTTCTCTTTAGATCTTCACAGTAGTGTCACTCACACACAGACACTGCTTTACCCCTACTCCTTGCATTTGCCATTTCTTTTGGCAATACTTCTAAGGAAAAAGTTTCTGTATTCTTGGGTTACACATCGTGTTTTGTCATGAGTGATATACAGCTGAACACACAGAATTTTATGCTAAAACTCAGTGTAAGAGGATATAAACAGCCATGCTTTCTGCTGACTGTTCTGTGTGGTGTCATTTAATGAGTCAGGTCCTCTCAGGCCATGCCACACGCTGCACTCCAACTCTGTGGTGTGGTGTTTGTGCCTTCCCACAGCAAACATGAGCCTTTTAGTGAACCCTATTGCACACATAACCACTTACAAATGTCCATGGGCAAGTTACATGCCAGCAGATGGCAGCCGAGGCAATTAGGACATTAATATGCATAAAATTGCACTGCTGAAACAAATATGTCTCAAACAGCTGCAAGGCATTTAGGCCATTCTGCTTTGAGGCTGGCTAACCTCAGTGCCCACACCTGAGCTGCAATAAGCCCATTTAGCACTGCTCCATGCCCTCCAAAAGCAGCCTGAACAGTCTAACTAAGAATCTATTTAAGAGCACCTATTCAATATTGCATCTTGCTCATGTAAATCTGGCAAAGACTCTGCCTGCAACCCACTGCCACTCAGGTGAGACACAGCATAAAGGAAGATGCCATACTAAGCTATCTCAGAGTCAGATGAGCTCAACCTGTTTTGATTGGGCACAGTTCCTGACAAAGAAATATTCTCCTATCAGTCCTTGGAAAACCTCCTTGGCTCTCCATCAGTACTGATTCACATAAAACAAGTAAGTGAAATTAGTGAAGTAAGGGAAATAAATTGTGAAATTAGTGTTTTGTTTATTTTCAGAAGTGCAATCAAATAGCAAAACCAAAACAACCAAAGCCATGCACAGCAGCAGCTAACAGACCGTAAAAATCAGTAATTTTTGGGTCAATAGTTCTCACCTGGTAAAATAACAGAGCTGGAATCTTCATGAACTTCCATCTCTCCTTCTCTCTCCTCTGTTGGATTTTCAGACACTCGCTCCACATCTTCACTCAGCTGTGTAGTTAAAACAGTGGTTCAATTTCCAAACATGCTCTCAACTTGCAATTGTTGGAATTTCTATGGTACAAATGAAAGAGGCTCCAACTAACCAAACACACAAAAACATTCACCTTGTCCAAGAGCACCCAACATCTGTTCCACTTGTTCACAAGACAAAAGCCACATTTCTGTAGACTTAGAGCCACAAATTAAGTGACTTGTATGGTACAAATTTAACCTACTTCTACCCTGCTGCGTCAACAATAACATCACCTTCCCATTCAAGTTCAAAGTAATTATTTCCCCAGCAGCTCCAATGCACTTTAACCCCACAATTAGGACAGTGTTCTCTAACAAGCAGGAACTTCACTCTGTCACTGAAGAATATATTTTTAGGCATAAAGAAACCACAGCACATACCAGCAAACAGAGCATTAGCACTTTTTAATAAAGAGGTACAAAAAGCACGAGATGCATTTTGACAGGTGGTAAGGCAAGGCACTGAAATACAGCCTCAGCCACACAGGTGGCTGGGTCATTATGAGACAACAGGCAAGCATCTCTATATTTCTGGTCCTTTTTTGATCTCACTGTGCAGATTATTATATATTAGTGATTATGCAACTAATTAGTCTTCCAGTGTTTCTGAAACACCAACAGGGACTAGATGTTTTCTTGTTTTGCTATTCAGAGCTCTGGGCTCAAACTGCCAAGCCACTACCCTGAGAGTGGAAGGGAAGCTTGACACAGCAGATACACATCACATGACATTGTGAAGCACTACAGATTTTATACATTATAAATAGAAAGTATCTCTTGTATGTTTTCCAAGTTTTCTTTCGTGGTGGGAACTGACACAGAGATTACAACAATGCAAAACAAGGCGTGAGCTTGCAGCACATCACATTAGCCTTGTTCCTGCTCCAAGGATAATGGGGGCACAGTTAATGCTGCAGCTGCACTGAATGCTATCAAACACTACACCCCTAACTTACACAACAGTAACGTGTACATATCCATAAGGGAGTGCTTTTATTTCACCCAACTTTAATTCAGTACTGAAATCATCATCATGCCATTAGCAGATCATCATTAGCACCTGTTAGGAAAGAGTCCACTCATTTTACGTCTTCAAAGTCTGACGTAAAGTCTCCTTCACCTCCTGCTGTATTTCTGTATTCATTTCCACCATGCAAAGCAAGATGAAAGCAGTTACCCAGCTGTTTTTAAATGCTTGGTACATAAATAAAGCATGATTTCCCATAGCATGAGGCAAGAAGTGAACAGGTAACTTGTAGGCTAAAAACTCAGCTTATGTGCAAGACTCTTACCAGGGTCCAGCTGAAGACACCTTTTTCAATTATCACCATAAAATAAGGGAAAATTAAAACTCTGCTCCTTTTTGTAGAAACATGCTGGTTCTGTTTATCTGACCCAAAATAAGCTACTCTGACCCAAGAAAAGTACTCACTGAACCTCTTGTACTAGTTACACTAAATCAGCTAAGAAACCAGTTCCAATTATACTCATGCAAATTGCTGATACCAGAGCTGATCCAACAAATGTAAGTTACAAAGTCACTGCAGTTCCTCAGCTGACCCCCACACCTTTCTGATTCCCCAGGTACAGGCACCTCATTGACTGAGGTTATTGGGAGGGTAAGTGAATTCTATTCCTGATGGCAAGCAGATCCCAACACAAGTTTAAAAAAGAACAAAATAAGCAACATTTTCTATCCTCTCAAGAGGACCTACAGCAATTTTTTTCAACAAGTGGAAGAAAAATGATCTTAGAGGTAATTCCCAACCTAAACGATTCTCTGGTAAGCTCAGAAAACACAACCTTGCAGCACTCCTTAGAAACAAACCAAAATATCCCAAACAATATGCAACTATGTTTTCTTATCTCTGTTCACAATGTTTCACAAGCCTTTCACACATAAAGCCAGAGAAGGACAGCCAGGCAAGAGCAGGAATAACAATACTTCAGATGCAGTAAGGAGGTTAAGCTGCTGTGTAAGACCTGCTCCCTAAAAACTACATTTTACTGCAGATCCTGAACACCTGAACTGAGGTCACCAAGGTCCCAGTGCTGTGCGTGGCTCAGCCACTGCGTCCTGAGCAGCACACAGCACCCTGACAGGGCAGGGCAGGACAGACCTACAAACCCAACACCTCACACACACCCTGCTACAGTCTCCCAGTGACTGGGAAGCCAGCACAGCATTACTGCAGGACAGCTGATTCCAGTTCACACTTGTCACTCCTTTTGGATTCAGGGATTCTGCCAATAGTGAACCTGGAGCACGCCAACCACGTTCACCCTCACAGTCCAGCCTTTCCCATGTGGTATTTTTGATGAAGGAGTGAAGTGTGGTGCCAATCAGAAGGAACACAGATTGCAGGGTGGTTAAGCTTGCAGTAGGATGCAGAGACAGGATGTCAAGGGCAGGAAGGGCATGAAACAGACCCACTCAGCATTCCTCTGGCTTCAGCACACACAGCTGAGGGAGAAACAACCACAGGAACCTGCCCACATCCCAGCAGTTCTTTTTCAGTCCTGCACACAGAAAAGCACTGGACAAACAGCAGCTCAGAAAAAGCAATTCCAGCCATTTGAGCAGCCCTGCCAGGGGCAGAAGCAAAAAAGACTGCTGCAGGTGCTGGGGAAGGAAGGGACACACAGGTGCTGCACTTACACACACACACCCTATCTTGACTCCTGCCACAGTTTGGGATAAACCCAAACATGCGAGGCAGCGTCAGTGATGGTTGATACTTAAAGTGTAAACATAATATGCATTGTCCATGTCCACACTTCAGGCATCAATGCAGATTCATTAACTCTCTCAAGTACCTTCCCTAGGTACACGCACACAAGCCAATCCCATCTTGACAGTCACGGGCTAAAACCTTCCTACAGGATAAAACTCCCTTAAATAAAAGGAGAACTTGTTCATACAGGCCTTTTGCTGATCTGCTGATTCATCACCTTCCAGTGCCTTCTAGCCCAGCAAGAAAGCCAGAAGCTGAAACTAACCAGACAGTACCACACTAAATTAGAACGTATTAAAACTAAGCCTCAAACTACCCGTCACGTGTAGAGGAAGGAAAATATCTGCATTCCTTTTGCTTGCAAGATACGAACAAAAGTGCTCTGCTGTAGCTCTCTACCGCAGCTGAACTTGGCACAAATGGCTTGTGTGTCTACTAGGAGAGATAGGAACGAGCAAGGAAGTCGGGTTGCCGAGCCTGTACATTGATATGCAAACCAGGCGCTGCCTCGGGCTTTTGGCAGCGTGATAAAGCGTCCTTCAATTTCGGATCTGGGAAAGCGGGAGCTCTGGTACCCGAGTCGCTTCTCACCCCCGACACACCAACCCCTTGTTACCAAAGCCCGGCCAGAGAGTCCAGCTGTACCCCCCTCGCACACCTGTAACAGCTGTACCCACTACTTTAACCACGTTCAAAGGTAAAACACGGAACCGTGCGCACCCGAGCCGCTCGGTCGTTTCTGCAGAGCGCAGCTGCCGCCTGACGCCCCAGGTACCCAGCGCCGAGCCGAGCTCACGGCGACAGCGCCGGGCGTCCCCGCTCGCCAAGCGGCGAGCGCCGGGCCGGGCACCAGCGCCCGGCGAGCCCCCAGCCCTGCCCGGCCCCCCGTACCTCCTGGTAGGNGCGACCCCCGAGCCGCCCGCCCCGGCCCTTCCCGTCCCCGGGCGGTGCCCGCCCCTTGCCGGGGCTGCCGGGAGGCGTAGTCCGGGCACGGCGCTGCGGTCCGGCTGCTCGGCACTCGCGTAAGGGGCTTCCGCGGAGGTTTGTAGGAGCATCTCTCCCTCCTGAGAGGTACTGATGGGGAGATGAGACTTTTCTGCCTCACAGCGCAAACTCTGCTAACACAAGCATGAGCTAGACTTGGAAAGCCGGCTCCCCTCAAGCTGCACAAAATATTACCCTTTGATTTTTTTTTTTTAATTTTTTATTTTTATTTTCTTTTGCTCAAGGCTGTTGTCAGAACACCGGAACAGCAGGCGTGTTTGACCAGCAAACAGAACTCCTGCAGGACTCCTGGGGTGACCCACGCACGCTGTGCCCGCAGCAATGGGGCACTGCAGGAAAATAAAAGCCAAAACCACGTAAGGGCTGATTCACGAGCCATGTGGCCACAAATACCTACACAGCTATTTTTTTTCCCTTCCCCAGCGTGGAAGTAATTGTTAATATTTCATCATCAAGAAAAAGGATGTGCAACATTTTTTTGCGTTGAGATGCAACACTGCAAGGGAGTCCCTGCTGAGTAGATAATTTCCCTCTGCCTAAGGCCCACACCTTGTAAGTTAATAACCAAGATTTGAAGTCCTTTGGCAATAACAATCCTATTATACATTTGAATTACGGCACTGTAGTCAGGAAGAGTGGATGCTGCAGGATCAAACATCCAGGCTTTAAATCCTTCAGATCCTCACTTGTCAGCACTGCAGTGAGGGATGTGACATATGTATCTGAACTGTAAAAAGTTTCTAATTTTCTTAATTCTATATAGAATTATAAACATCAAGTTTATCCTTCTGCCAGTCCTGAATATTCCCCCGTGCCGTATTTATAGCATAGGGAAAGCATGTAATCTGAAAATTTCATATTTATTCTCACAATTTCCAGGCTAAAAATGTCTGCGTTTTTTTAAAGTCACAAAGATGAAGCCTGCACTGCCTATGCTGATTTTGTGAATTAACATTGAAAACAGCTAGCAGAGAAACTTCAAGAGGGGAAGAAGGAGGAAAACTGAGAAATCTTTTATTATTAGGCATCTGTTACAGTGCCGCCAAGTCCCTCTCTAAACCACGTCCTTAGGTACCACATCCGTGTTTCTTTTAAACACCTCCAGCGATGGTGACTCCACCACTGCCCGGGACAGCCTGTTCCAGTGCCTGACAACTCTTTCTGTGGAGAAGTTTTCCCTAACATCCAATCTAAACCACCCTGGCACAACCTGAGGCTACTTCCCTTTGTCCTACCGACTGTTACCCGTGAGAAGAGGCAGAGCCGCACTTGCCCGCAGCCTCCTTCCAGGCAGTCGTGGAGCGCGATGAGCTCCCCCAAGCCTCCTTTTCCCCGGCCTAAGCACCCCCATCGCCCTGAGGCTGTGCAAGTGTCCGCGGCTGTTCCTGTGAGCCCCGCGGCGCTCTCCGCGGTGCTCCTTTAACTCCGGTCCCACGCCACTCCCTTCCCGGGCCTCAGGCCGGGGGCGGTGCGCGCTCCGCGGCATGGCGGGCGCTGCGGCCCGGGGCCGGCTCTCGCTGCTCTGCCCGCTGCTCCTGCTGCTGCTGCTGCTGCCGGCCGCCAGCGCCGAGCCCGAGCTGCGCTTCAGGCCGCCGGCCGAGGCCCCCGTGCGGCTCTTCACCGAGCCCGAGCTGGCCAGATACGACGGGCACCAGGTAGGGCCGGGCCGCCGCTCTGCGCCGAGGCCGGGCCGGGCCCGCACAGCCCCGGCGCTGCCGCCTTCCCTGGCGCTCGGTGCCCTGGAGCCGCCGCGAAGCTCGGGTTTCTCGTGCTCTGCTGCTGTGCTGCCCTGTCATCCTCCCGCCTGTCGTTCTGGGCATCTCTTGTTCCTTGGGCAGCAGTCTGTGAGAGGTTTGCAGGCGCCCGTGTGCTGCAGCCTCTGCCCCGCGGTCCGGCTGGCAGCTGCCGGGGTTGATGCTGCACACACACCATTAGAAAACTGGGTGCCATGTGCCCGTTTTACTCACTCCCTGCTTGGCAAGGTGCTCCTGCCAGAGAATTTCAGATTACTATGAGTGGGAGCCAAAGTCAATTTTCTCTCAGTAATTCATTAAACCGTGTACTTAGACTTTTTTTTTTTAAACAAGATTATCAAAATAAGAAGACAGTTTTAACTTAGGAGTGTTTTGCTTCCTGTGATTCAGAAGACTCATCAGAGCTCAAAACAATAAAGTCCTGTATTGATACACATCTGCTTCTCTTTTGAAACACCTGGCTGTCTGACCTTCTCAGGGTCTTCTCTAGATACTTTGAAGAGACTAACCAATGTCTGACTAAAATTAGATCTTATGTATAAAACAAAGCAGAAGCACTGGCTTATTAAGTAAAACAGATGTCAGCAGATCATATTTGCATGTGTTTATGTATTTATCTTTGTTTCTTAAATAATGCTGTTGGCCACACACCCTTTTATTTTGGGCAATATCCATCTGCATTAGGAACAGAAAGATGCAGTTGACAATCTTGGAGCAGACTCGTAGGCAGACAAGAGGTGACTTGCAAAAGGGACACGTCTTCCATGGTTGTGCTGTTTAGATTAAAAAGATTCTCTCATTGCTTTTGGCTGAATCCTCAAAGCATATTAGGGGCAGTTTAAAGCACAAGCAAGAAATGTCAAGAGAGGGAACATGTGGTATAACAAGAGTAAACATACAACAAAGAATTTGTGTCCTAGGAGCTTGTGGATTTCACAGCTGAAACTAACTGCTTTTTGCCTGTGCTTAAGTGCTGAGGCTGTATTGATGGCTTTCCCTCCAGGAAGGACAGCCCATCTACCTGGCAGTGAAGGGAGTAGTCTTTGATGTCACCTCTGGAAAAGGTTAGTGTGCTTCTCCTTTGCTATCTACTTTGCTTTCATGTTATTATTCAGTCATTTGTTTTTAAATATTCCCAGTGTATTGGAAGCCTGCAGTTCAATTGCAACAAAAAGATACACTTTTTCCCCTTCTGAAAAACTTGATTTTCCTCCTCTGACAGCTCCCCTACGGAGGTTTTGTCTGGAACTTGCACTGGTCTGAAATCACAACATGTAGACAGGCCAGCACTGTCCAGGTAGCTTGGGCACTGCTAACAAAAACTGGAAGACACTTCCCAGATGCCTGAGTCCTTGCCAGATGTGGGGCCAGGCCACATGGAAGCTACAGCATTTTATTGCCCCAGGAACATGAACTGAGCAGATCAAAGCTAACATGGATGTACCCACTGTACAATATCAACACTGCTGCAGCTGCATCTTTTCCTTCTGTGCTGGTGTTCACACCCCTTCCTGTTTGTGCCTTCCCTGAGAACTACAAATGTTTTAATTTGAACTCCTGCTACTTAATCCAGATTTACTATAACAACTTTGAAGGGACCATGAGGGTCTTAGACACTTGCCTTGATGTCATCATAAGTAAACTAAAATGGCTTGTTGCTGTGTTTGTACTAACCTTGTCTGGGCATACATGTTGGGTTGGCTCATCTTCAAATCCTAATTAGACAAGGCTTGCAGATTCTGGAGTCTACAAACATCTCATGAGAATGTAAAGCACAACTCCCTAAATAATAGGTAAATTTTAAGAATGCAGTATAGGAAGTTCAACAGCTGTATAACCCCAAAAAGTAGGAAATCCAAAGTCAGTTCTGGAAAGAAGAGTCTTAGACTTGAGTTGTTGCTTTCAGTTCACTGACATTCAGTTCACAGGCTGGTGAAGGGTAGAGGCTGAACATCCCCTGTACATTGTCAGATCATCACTGGATTTTATTTTTTTTTTAATCTTGACAGAATTTTATGGAAAAGGAGCCCCATACAATGCTTTGGCTGGAAAAGACTCAACAAGAGGAGTTGCAAAGATGTCTCTGGATCCAGCAGATCTTACACATGACACAGTAAGAAAATGGGCCATCAGTTTAATTCCACTTTGCAAATTTTTATTATTATGCAAGATGATGAATGATGATTTTAAATTGTTTGTATTTATGTAAGTTGATTCACATATTTAAAATCAAAATGCATTATTTCTCTTAAGATACATAAAATATATTTACTGGTCATGAAAGGTGCTAACAGCCTTCAGGAGGAAAGTTTTTCATTTGTGGAATCAATACAACTTCTGTAAGCATGTAAAAGGGAAATCACCTGCTGGTTAAAAAGATGCTCACAAAGACAGTAAATCCCTTTCTTTTGGTCTGGTGTATCCTGATGTGGCAGTGAATGCTAGCTGGGGTGGTGGGTTGTTGCTTGTTTGACCTGAATACCTTAAATTTTTGTCAAGGCTGAATTGGAATGGAAAGAATACAATTAGAGGCTGTACTATCAATTTTGTTCATCATGCTCTGCAGTGTAAACCCAAAAGCTGACCCTAAGGTTTACAGCAATCACTAAAAAAACAAACATGTAAATATCTCTATTTTTATTTCTTTGAGACAGGACTTTCATTTCCCTATTTCCTTTAGACAGGACTGACAGAGGAGGAACTGAAGTCCCTGGATGACATCTTCAATAATGTTTATAAAGCCAAATATCCAATTGTTGGCTATACGTCTCGGCGAATTCTGAATGAGGATGGCAGCCCCAATCTGGACTTTAAACCTGAAGACCAGCCACATTTCAGCATTAAAGATGAGTTTTGAGGAACATCTTTGTACCTAGAGAATGCCTGGGGAGAGGCACAGCAGAATATTAAATTAATTCCCTGTGTTGTGGAGTTCATTACTACAATTAGCTATTATGAGTCAGTTCTCTGCTCAGAAAATATGTGTGTGTGTACACACACAGCCTAGAGGAAACAAACAGATCTGTAGTAGTGTCATACACCTGGGCTGTTTGCTGGGAATTACAGGAATTATTTAACCTGCAAGTTCTTTCTGCCAGGATTTCTCTGTTAAGAAGTGTATAATGTAAAATTACATTCCTTAGAAGAGAGAAAAAAGCTTTTAATAATTGAAATATGACTGGTCTTTTTGTAAATCCCAAGTTGTTTTCTACTCCTGGAAAAGTTTAAATTAATTATTTGGACGAGCTAACATCAATTCTCTGTTCTTCATGTGAATGTAGGTATCAGGAGTACAGACAGGTGCAATAGAGGCTTACATTTTAAAAAGCATTATGGAGTTTAATATTTGATGAGTTTGAGAATACTGGATATAAAATCTCCTCAAATGCAGTTACTGTGGAGTATTTCTGCAAAGCCTACAGCTGTAAACTGAGAAAAATATTTTTTTTTTCCCCCCATGAGGACTACTGTGACATTTTAAATGAGACTATTAAGTTAGGTTTGGATAAATGACACTTCGCTTTTTAAAAATAATTATCAAAAATGTCATCTATATTAGATTATGATGATTTCCTTCTACCTTCCTCCAATCTTTCTCTGACAAAAAAAGGAAATCATAGCCTACTGTTTGCCACATACTCTTACAGCACAAGTTTATTATAGCAGTTTAGTGTCCTGTGGATGTTAGCATTTTTATATTAACAATTTCAGCTCTCGTTTTTTGTCTCTCAGTTTTTCTTTGTTCTCACTCTGGCTTCATCACTGCTGTTTTAATGAAGTGTGCCTCTTTTTTTTTTTTTTTTAATGAAGTGTGCCATGTTCCTCTTCCTCTTAAGCTGATACAAAACTGCAGATCCTGCAGTGTGAAAGCAGACCCCCTTGATGGCATTTCTCTGGCAGTCCTTCAGCAACAAGAGGACTGTAAAAACCTGAGCTGTATAAATTGCTGCTAGCCCCTGACTTTAACTAACTCAAGTAGAATGTGAATTGTCCCATCTGTGGATTTATCTCTCACTGTCACCATTTTGATTGATTTGGGAAAAACTAAGCAGCTGCTCCCAGTTCTGAATTAATAATACAGATATAATAAAAATATGATTCTGTATTGTTGTTGTATTTCTTAAGTGTTTTGGTAACTTTCTATGAAGGGAAGATTTTATTAGATGATTCTCCACCTTCTAGTTTGCAGGGGACAGCTTCCTGTCAGTTGAATAACTAGAAAAGCTGTTTCTATGTATTTGCTGATTCTTTCACAATGTTACAGATTTTATTCTAGATTTGTTTTGTGTCTCACCATTAGACCACTTCATTTGCAGGAGGGACTCCATGCCCCCCCCCACTTTTGGATGGTGCTCTGAGTAGCAAAAATAAATCGGCATCTAAGAAATTACTATTGATTCAGATAATTATTATTTTGTGTTACTATTTATTATTATTACTGCTGCCCTTTTGATTGGAGACCAACAGCAGCTGGGAGTTTGCTCCTTGATGATACCTGTTGTCTTTGTGGGAATGCATGTGGGTTTGGTGGTTACGGTGGTTGGTTGATTGCCAACATTTCACAAATAATTTTTCAGTGCCTACTGGGTATTTTGCCCTTCTCCTCCTTGCCTTGCATGTGTCCTGATGGGGCAGCTTCAGTAGCTGTACTGCTGTGATTGCTGTAGAAGTCCTTGCTTCATCTGGGATCATGATATCCAGCTGCATTTCAGAAAACCCCTTGTAGCTCCATTGCAGCTCATCACTGCTGAGTGGCTCAGTGTTCCTGTTCTCCCTATGAAATCACCTTTGCTGGTGTCAAAGCAGGTAACTCAGCTTCTCCTTGTACTAAATTTCAGGTTTTTTTCAGTGAGGAGGTGCTCCTGTTGCAACAGGAAATGGTGATATAAAACTCCCTCTTGTAATGCAAGATCCTCTTGAATTCAACCTGCTCTCACCCTTTTCTGTGAGGGAGATGCTTTAGTCCTTCCTTTCTGCTATTAAAGACAAGGTTATCACAACTGAGTGCACTTTAGAAAGCAAAACATTTCCTCTTTTGTTTTATTTCCATTTGGAAACTAAAGGTTTCACATTTAATCACTTCCTAGGCTATTTCACTTGGGGTTTCCACTCAATAGAAGTGTTACAACAATAAGGCTTTAAGTGGACACATCCTTAACACGTTTTCACTGACTGCTTTTTAAAAATGCATTCAGAGTACCACAGTATTTCTTTTAGTGTTAATTCAACAACACTATTTTATGTCTAAGGTTGTTTTACTTGCCAATGGCCTGAAATTGATTTTGCTTAAAAGCAAACTGTCAGCCATGGCTGCTTTGTTCAGGCAGCTGCATTTCCCTGACCTCTGTATTATTCCAGTAAAACAGGTGCCCTCATGATCTATAAATTGCACTCAAAACAAGCAAGCTGTGCAAAGCCCTATTGTAGCCCTCCTACTCCACACCTCCTTTGGAGAGTCTAGAATTTCTTTTCAGTCTGCTTGTTGCTTCCAGATAACACTGCAAATGTCATTATTTTTGCTATGTGCTTCTAAAATGCACCTTGCTAACTCAGGTCTAAGGTTTTAATGAATTGCTGCACAAAGAATTGCCTTCCTTTAGTATTTAATAATAGTTTACTCTTCAGAATGTTAAGAATTATCAGATGGGTTCACTTACCTAGATGATGTATGATCTGAGCTGGTGTTTCCCACCTGGGACTCTTTTGAATAGTCCCTCACTTTGACCCTAACACATTTGTGATAGTATAAATTCTATCATCCCTACTTTAAGAAGGACTTCTCTTATTAACAACTGAAGCATTAGGACTGCAAGTGTAAGCAACATAAGTTCAGTAAAGGGTTTATGAAATGCAAATCAAGGTATTCTCTTTATTTATTAGCAGTTGTAGAGAGTGCAGGGAGGATAAATCCTCCTAAGAATGTGTTATTAGTTATTGCATCCTAATCTAAACAAGACCACCTGCTGTAGTGCAGGGGCTCTCAATCTTACAGATTGAGCAGCTGAGATTTTTCCAAGAATTTGGGGTAAGATGTAAAGTTCTTTTCTATCCATAATATGTATACAGACACCACTTTTTTTGGAGCCCTTTGCCAAAATATGAGTCTTTCATTGACTTAAAGAAGGTTTTGTATTAGTTTTCTTCTGCAGAAAAGGCCTTGTGATCCTTTGAAAACTGCAGCTTAGGCTACTAACTTTGTGGTCTGATGGTACCACTGGCTTGTGAACTCATCACAACATCAGTGTAGGAATCAATGTGGGATCACAGTTCAGACCTGCCAGACTTCCATGTTTCAGTAAAAATTAAAAGAGGATGCTTATCTCTTTAAGGATGGTGCTTTGGAATGGAAGAAGCCTCAAAACAGTTTGTAAATCACCTCCTTTTATTGTTGTTTCAAAACCACTATCAGGCAATACATTCAACAAATGATAGTTTGGAAAGGTATTAAATTGCTGTAGTTTTCCCTTGTAAGACTCCCAGGAACCTGTAGAACAAGAAAAAATGGTTCAGATGACTTTCACATATGTATTCTGTCTCTTATAGATTACTATATTTATCTGAAATGGGCTCAATGTAATTTGCATTTGCTCAAGAGAAAATGGAAGAGATGTGGAAGATCCACTTAGGAAGCCCAATGCTGATTTTTCAGCTAATCTGTTTGAACTGAAAGGAAAAAAAGAAAAAAAAAAAACCATCTGCCTGCTTCTGTGAGTGAAAAACTGCCATTCAGAAAGATTTCAGCTGCACATTAGGAAGCTGTGCTAAGCAGCTCTGATTAGTATTTGCATATTTTCAGATGAACACTGGATATCTTGAAATCCCAGAACTGACATAACTGATGACAATCACACACTTTGTTACCCATCATCCATTTATTCCTTTGCCTAATGTTTTCCTGTCCATACAGGAAAAAATATACAAACCATGCAATTTATATGACAAATCTGTGCCCCATAAGCAATATTCATAAAAATGCACATAAATTTATAACCTGAAATCTATTTAAATGGTATACAGAATGGCAGTTTTCAAACAAACTAGTACTTGTCTGTGAATGCTTTGAAACAAACAAGAAATCACTAAACTTTTAGATTTGTAGCACTTCACTCTGAGCTCTGTCTCTGAGTGCCAGTTCAGACAATTATAATGTACAACATATCTGTCTGCTTTGGTAGAAAAATCAGTGCTATATCAAAGGGTGATTTTTCCACTCTGTAGTCAGTCAAAGACAGGTGTATGATAGGTGGGCATCACTGTTAGAAGTACTCTAATAGAATAGGCATGATTTTGACCTTGGCATGTCCAAAAAACCCCTAACCCAGAAAACAGAGTAGGTGGGAAATGAGAATTTATCTTAGTGTGCTACTGGGACAATTTATACTGGCAAGGTAGATCTGGCAGAGCAGGTCTGATAGCAGTGCTTCCTATTTTTGCTTCTGTCAAATATGGCCAGTGGTAACAATGTAAATGTGCACCCTTATCCATCTGTTGGGCTTTACATAACACCTTCTGGCTCAGCTTTTTTCTTTCTGTTCAGTAGAAAGTGTGAGTCCTGATTTACTTGTTTACAAAACTTAAATCTTGGCTTGGGTAATCTGTTGATGAGAAATCCAAACTAAGAGAAACAGAGATTAATGTTCTGTGAAAAACAGAGCTTGTGCACCTGGATGAACTGCAGAGCCACAGGAAGTACTCTTGAATAAACAATTTCTTTTAATGTTTCCTGTAAGCTATTTGTAGCTGTTGCCATCAGAAATTTTGTACTGTTGATGAATGTTCAGCTTACCATGTTCTGCAGTACATCTTGGCATGACTCTTTATCATTTTGACATGAGATATTATCCTTCTGAGAAGTGAAAAGTTTAGAAGGAACTGGGTGCAGGCCATCTTGGAGATAAGCCAGCCAAGAGAAATCAAAATATGACCTAATTTTCCCTCTACTTACAAAAACCTCTCTGAAAAAGGAAAAGGAATCACTGTCCCAGGGTCTATATTTTACCTTCCAGATTTTGCTGAAAGTTTTCCCATACTGTGCAAAGGCAGCAGATAAAGCCTTGAAAAATACTTGAATCTGCATTGTGAAAATTTTTATCCACTTCTTGGCATATGTCCTGGGGCTTTAAAGATTATGACAACTCAGATGGTGGCATACAAAGAGTCAAACACATGAACTGAATCAAGCCAGGCCTAAGCTAGTAGGAATGTCTGAAGGTAGAGCTGAAACTTAGAGCTTTCACCCTTCTTTTGTAGACAAAAAAAATCTTTGAATGGAAAAAATATCCTTAAAGGTAGCACTTGTTTCAGCCAGTTTGGGCAGACAGAATTAGATGATGACTGAAAACGTCCTCGTGCCTTGTGCTGTGCTGCTTTGCAGGGATTCTAAAATCATTTGTGTTGGATACAACAGAACTTTGTTACCAAGCAATTCACTGCTGGAGGGTAACTTTATAGATTAAACTGATAACTGGTTCAAAATAGCTGTGGCAGATCAGGAGTATCCTAGGAAGTTTATTTGCCTCCTTGGGGCTGTGGCTCCATAACCTTTATTTTACACTGCAGATAAAAGTCCAGGTAAAGTCAAAATTATTAATTACATTTATCCCTTTATTCATTTTTAAGTTTGAGCAAAACTCCTAAAACCTTTACTAATAAGAATAAATATCATTCCACAAAAAAGCAAAGTGTTCATTCTGAACTGTGCAGCACAACTAAGTATACTTAAGGCAAAAGTGGTAATCAAAGGGATTACATGTTTAAATTGAGATTACATTCTTAGGTAACATGTCTTGGAAGTGCCTCAGGCATTTCAAGACTTCTTCCTTATTTATTGTTTAATCATGCTCTGTACTTTAAAATAGATGCAAGACTTTTTAAGAATAGGGCAGTAGGACTTTCAAGGCATTTGTGAAGTATCTTCATGTTACATAAAGACAAATGTACATGTGCACCTGAGACACACAACAGACAGATCCAGCAATTTAGACAAAGGCAACAGTCTTACAGTCTTTTAAAACATGCTGTATTCCATATATTTCTTAAACTGAACAGGTCACAAATAACACCCTGACACAACAAAAATGATAGACAGAAATGAGCTTGGAGGAATATCTGAATATCTGAAAACCTCTGAAAACTGATTAATGTGTGTAAAGGACCAACCTATCAATTTTAGTGAACCTGAAAGGATTTTAAGAACATGAGCTTAGCAGGGATGTTTGGTATGTGCTGAGTCTCTGTGATTCTACACATTAAATATTATTATTGTCCCTAAATTCCTTCCCATTCCTCTGAGTGGTCTCCTTTGAGTTTAGCATGTCTTGTAGCTGGAAGAAAACAGGCTGCTGAAAGGTTCATATGTGAAGCAGCAGCATATCAGTGGAATATAATGATGTGAGAAAGAGCAGAGGAAGGGGAGTAAAACTCTACTTACAAGAAGCAGCAGGAGATTATAAATATATCACAGGAGAATACTCTTTCAGAAGAGGTGAAACTTGCTGATGCTCTCAGAGATAAGGTTGAAGTTGAGAACAGAAAAGTGTGACATCCTCCTTGAATACAGTTCTGGGGAAATCAGCATGAATTACACAGCTCATACTGCTGGTTCCTTGTTTGACAACCTCAGTCTTGTTTTCCAAAAATATGATGGCTTTGATACCTTGCAGGTGCCTGGATTCCTGGAAAATCACACTCCTGCTGTTCAGTCCATAACTTAAAAGTTTTTACCATTTTGTCTTTAAATGATGCCCATTGCAGTTTAAGAAAGAAGGCTGGAGTTTAGCCAGTGAAGATGTGACCTGGGACACAGAAATGAAGGTGCAGTTCTCAGCTTCACTACAGCTTTGCCATCCTTAATGATAGGCTTCCTAGCTGTTAAATAAGCTGGTGTTTTCCTCAAATTCCTTGTGACTTTTATCCCTGCTGTGACTTCCAGCCCCTTGAGGAAGGCTGGACATTTGGGCTGGTGGGACCCCAAGATGGCTATCGTGTCTAGAATGCTACTTTATGGAACTCTAACTCTACTTTCCTCACTCCAAAGAGGTATCACTTCATCTCTCAGCTGAAGTGAGTATGTTAATCCAAGTAATATGTATTTATGGGAAGCTTTAATACATAGGAAAATGGTTACAAACCATTATTCTACAATACTGTAGCTCATTTTATTGCAAGGCCTGTCAGAGGCAGTGTGTGTAAATTCCTCATTGTACTGTGAAAACACGAACAGAGCTAGTCTAAGTCTTTGAAATGTATCTGGTTTATGTTATCCTTAAAAAAACCCCTCCACTAGGCTGTTTGATTTAAGAACAACAGAAATAAATCAGGGGTTTTCCTGGTACTAGCTGAAAAAGCATCTCACTGAATGTGTTTTCTTCACAGCTGGGAATCTGCTGGCCACTTGTATTTTTCATTGTGCACACTGATAGTCACATAATAATCACTGGAATACCTGCATTAATTATTTACATAAATACTTTTTAAATTATACTTTTAGTATATATATATTTAATGGAATTGAACTAAAAGTAGACAGCTAACACCATGTGACTTGAGAGGTCTCCATGAGCTACTGGAAAGCTCTTCTTGATTTATAGACAGAGTTTGGAAAGCCAAATGAATTCTGTAGAATGTTTATATAAAAGCATTACTCTCCATAACTTCCTCTAACTGGACTGTCATTTCATTTATATCTTTTTCCATCAACTCATTTAGACTGACTCGTTGCACCTAAAAATAGTTTAAATTTACTTTATCTTTTTATATTCAGAATAACACTACAAAATGGATCATGCCTACATGCAGTTATCTGAGGAAACCTACTCTGTTATTTCAGCTTATTCCTTTTGGAGTATGGAAATTCCTTTTGGAGTACTGAACCACATATTAAGTTGGTATAAATTTAAATAACCATGGAAGTCAAGGAAGGTATGTGCAAGGATCTGATCCCCACTTAAAAATGTAACAAAGATTACTGTCTAGGCCCTGGAGAATGTCTCACCTTTAGATATCCTTTTAGAAACAGCATGACTGCAGTGCTGTTAATGGAATCATCCCAGATCTCTGTTGGTGTTGCTTCAAATAAATCCAGGCTTCTTGATTTTTAATTATTTTGCATTTTTTTTCCATGTAGCAGGAGGTACATGTACCTTTACACCCCAGGAGCCAAAGGAGGAACTCTGTGAATAGCAAGTTCTTACCCTGTCTGGGACAAATCACAAAACAGAGACAAACTCAAATGTAGTTCATTATTCTGTGCCCTGAATTGTGGTGGGTTTTTTTTAGAGAAAAAACCCAAACCAAAACAAAAAAACAAATCAAAACAAAAAAGGGATTAGAGGAAATTCAGAGGGAAAAGTGGGACTATACCTGCACAGCAGAGAGTTGGTATGAACTTTAACAGTAAGGCTGTACACAGTTGTTTGCACATTTTCAGACAGCACAAAACTCAAAAAATACTACAAAGCACTTAATCCAAGAAGAACAGCATAGAGATAATTTACCTGTTATTTATCTACTTCAGAAAACAGATTTTTGCCTCAAGCTATGAATCATTAAGGCCTCTAACTTTCAAACAGTGCATCACAAATTGGCTTTCCGGTTTATAAAAATCATCCTAATACACCTCAGCACTGTTTTCTTTCAAGAAAGCCTACAGAGAGCCAGCTGTCTGAGCTGGTTGTGTTGCTATGTAAGATTTGTGCATAAGTGTCTCTCTGGGAGTTTTGTTTTGGTTCTGTCATTTAATATTCATGACAATCACCATTAACCTGCCAGCTGAGCTGCCTTAGCATCCTGCCTCCAGACAAAGTCAAAAGTTTACTCTTAGCCCACACAGCTCCTGGAAGCCTACATTTCCACATTACTGGCTATTTTGGCTTGCATTTCTTATATTTAAACTAGCAGGATAAATAAAAAACAAACCAGAAAAACTGCTAGGGAAAAGACAAAGCAAAAGCAGAAGATTTTCAGTACTCCTAGTTAGTGATGACACAGTTAAGCAGTAAATCTGATCATTCCAGCCAATACACCGAGGTTTTGGGAAAGCTGACAATTCAAATGTGTCCATTAATAATAAAATGTGATGAAGTAAAAGGGGAGGGGGGAAATCCTTGCTTTTAAGCAGCATGGAATAAACTGAACCACCTTAAAGTTATTCATAGCCCACTGCATATCTGTCAAAACAATATATAAATATTGGGAGTAGTAAATCATTTCAGTGTCACTAAGAAGAAATACATTCATGCTAAAAGCAAATTCTGTAATTATGTACAATTATTTTAATGTACATATTTTTGCATCAAGAATGTCAGAATAATCCAATGATGATTAACACTCTAGACAATTCATTACATACAGCAGCTTGGAGAAGTTCAAGGGTTGCTAAGTTTCAGCTTCCCCAGTCAGGCAGAACAAAATATACAGTAGGACTCCATCCTGCCAGTGTGGGGCAAACTGAAAAGCTCTTGGAGAATCAAGAAATCAAGAGTGACACAAGGAGGAGGGAGAAATTAGTGATAAAAAGAGAGTAAGAAGAGAGAAGGACCCCCACAATCAAGGGAGAGAGAGGTAACAGAAATTTTGATGTTGACAGCCACAGCAGAGTAAGAGAAGTCCAGAGTCAGCCTCACTGTGTGGCTGGTTCCTGCCAGAACCAGCAGGAATTATTTCAGACTAGTGAAGTGGGAAAAGAAGAAGCACATGCTTTAGAATGAGCTGTTGGGAATTAAGTATTATTTTATATTGTACATAGTGATTAGAAGAAATATATATTGGATTACATTTCTCCCTTTAAGTTCCTGAGATGTTTTTTGTTCAACTGCACCTGAATGGACAGAAGGAGAGAGGGAGAGGCTTGCTTGTTGCCTGAAGGAGGGAAAATGTTTTTCCTTATTTTACTCTACACCCTGCAACAGAGAATCAGGGATGGATCTGCTAAAAAACAGCAGCTGAGGGAACTAAGAGCTCGCTCTTCAATCAAGACTACAACATCAAGGAAGCATACATTTATTTTCTAGAGGGAGCCAGTCCCCCAGGGGTGCTAATAGCAACAATATACTTCCAGAGTTAGCTTTCAAAAACAAAGGTTTGTATAAAAGGTCCTACATAAAACTTCAGGTAACAGACTTCTGAAACTTGCCTCAACTTCATGAATGTTTCTTCCCCACCAACAAAGAATTTAGGAAACGTGAGGAATGTGAAATACAAACATCTAACATGATGAACATCTGTCTACACATAAAACGAAATTACCAGCACTTGCAACAGTAAAGAAGAATAGAGCAAGGTCCTCTTCATTAGTATCTAATGGGCATCCCAAGCGTGGATGCAATATTGTGAACTAAATCACAATTCACCAGCCCTTCCTGGGTGGAACCAGCTGAGCCCTGATGGGGACAGCCCCAGCAGTTTTCACCAGTCTCTTCCCGTGCAATAACCAGCACTGCTCAGTCTTGTTTCAGCCTCCTGCTGCCTTCTCTAAAATCAGCTCTGCTGCCTTTAGGCTGCTTTAAGGCTCTGGCAGCAGAAAGCCCATCAGGACTCAAAGCCTGTCATGAAATCCCAACAGGAAGATCCAGTTTTCTAGCACGTCTTGTCAGACTGCACGTCCTTTCCTCAGCATGCTTCTGTGAGCTGGGTAAGAATGATAAGGTTTTCCTGCACCTTTGAGGAGGGGAAAAGCTCTTATTCCAAGTATGACCATTATGAGGCATATACATATTATCCTGTTTATGCAGAAAACAATGACTTGATATTTTTAGTAAAAATTATCAATTAAGTGCCTTAACATCAGGGAGAGGAACATCAGAACAGCAGCAAAAATAAAGGAGAAACATCTCCTACTGCATACCAAATAGCAACTCAATACATGCAAAAAAATTATTTCTCAGACTTCTTTCTGGAAGCCAGTTTTTGAAAGATTTTCTCTTCTTCAAATCCAGCTATGGCTTTGTGACAATGTGGCATAGCTGTTTCATTTTCAAAAAGCCAGTGTGTTCCCATTAGACTGCTGCTGATCTGCCTATAGCCACAAGCTACACTTAACATTGTTTATTTTCTGTCATTTGTGAGATCATGTTTCAGCCTCAAGTACATTTCATACAAGTATTGCTCTACCCACTGTTGATTCAAAACAGCTAAAGGAAGTAGGAACAGGACAGCACAGTAATAGGCAACAGGCCTGGAGAGAAAGTTTAGAGAAGATTGCCATTCAGAGAGGAGCTGTTTCTGTAAGAGTAGAAATCACCTACAGGCAATTTTCCTTGTTTCTAGGAGTCTATTAACTTTGATATTTATGAAACTCTTAAGCTGCTCCTTTGGAAACAATCATAGCAAATGCTCCTCCAGGTGGTTATGAAGCATTTCTTTTCTCTTTAGAAGTAATGAAAAAAAAATTAAGACATTTATTCTTGTAAATATACCATCAAGGCAGCTAAAAGAGCATTGACAGTTGGCTTCACATTTCAGTCCACATTTTTCAGGAACTCCCCACTAGGAAACTTTATTAAATGCAATAGTAAATTTAATTTAGAAAGAGTGCTGTTTTCACTGTATTTTTCTTTCCCAAATGTTTTCCTAGATGGATGTTTTCATAGCAGTACTTTTTTGTTTGTTTGCTTTGTTTCTATGCAACTTGAAATCATAAACCAATTTTCAACTAGTGTACATCAATAGAAATACAGACTCCAACTGAGCTATGCTGAATTTCACTATTTTAGAATCCAGTCCCCCCTCTTTTCCCTAAACCACAGTAACCTCCTACATTATCAACTTTCATGTTTTCTATGCTGCTCAAAAACCTACAGATTTTACATTATTTAGATTAAGCACCAAAAAAGTACCTCTCTGATTATGAACATAATTACATATCCACTTTTCTTCCATAATTCTAGACTTAAATGGACACTTGCTTTTGGTTAAAAAAAAACTTTGGAACTTCAGAGCTCTGTACTTCACTGTACATCTGTGTACATTATTATCCCTTAACCTTCATTCCTCCTTTTGAAGAATATTAAGACATCCACACTACTGGGAGTTTTGAAAAATATTGTTGCAAGATCCAGATGAGAGATAGCTACTTATGAACCTGAAGCAATTGCTAAATCTAGCTAAAAGCTATAAAAAACAAACCATATGTTTTGATGATGCTTATTCTTGCTTTTGCAGGGGAAAAAACCAAACATCCCCCCCCAAATTCAAAGTAAACATAATTTTCTAATTTCATGCTAATTTACATAATTAAATAGCTCTCCAGGGGTTTCACTGCCAGTCTAAGATAACAACCATGCAATCTGGCTCTTGCACAGAATAACCACTTCTGATTATTGTTTTTTCACATAGTCAGGATTAGGCAAACATCTTTCTCAATACAAGCCTGGAAAAGCTAAAATCCAGAAGGACTAAGGGCTTTTAAATATTCAGTATAGCAAAATGCAGATTTGTCTGCCCCAGACTTTAAGAACACAGCAATGAGCACCTCCCCTGTTTAATGCTTAGTTTAGACTGTTAAACAACACTTCTGATATTCCTTAAATTTCACTAAGAGAGACCAAAACTTCTTTTCCTGCCTGTTTTCCTGAATGGCCTCAGAGAAACCCAGCAGAAAATGGAGTGGAATGAAACCAGTTTGTCATCCTAGAGAAGAAAATGGGTTTGAAATATAACTGATGATGCAGACAAATAGGTATTTGCCTCCCAAGCAGCAGGCACAAGGCAAACAAATGAAAAAAACACATCTGAGCCATGTGGATGCAAACACAAAAGTGTGCATATGTAGTTTTAGCAAAATTGTGTGGCCCAGTCAGAAATGTTACAAATGTGGGTAAGAAAACACCCCAAACTAGTGAAGTACATTGTAGAATGACCCTGAATTACCACAAAGAGAGAAAAAAGGGAGCGAGGTTTTCTGAGTGCAGCCCTGGTTGAAGAGAGAGGCTTGGGCTACTGCCAAAAGAGCTGTTTCCTATTGTCTTTTTTCCTGCTACATTCAGGAAAACAGGACCTCAATTTAATCCTACTTTGATTACAAAGAATGTACACAAAGATACATCACTTTGTATAAACATTTCTGACATAAATAAACTAGAGGAGCTCAAATATTGGCCAACCACTAAAGTCAAAAGTTATGTAACTCCTTTCATATATACTGAGAAAAAAACACACAAGAAAAAAAAAATCCAGCAAAATCCTGAAATATATCAGACTTTTAGCATTCCAAATTTGTAATCTAAGTTAAATTTGTAAATTCAGAATTTGCAATCTAACTTAAAGAATTAAAGATATAATATGGATATAAGGAAACATACTATTTCACAATATACAGATTAAACTTTCTGAAAATAGCGTGGAGAATTGAGGAATGGAAAAAATGACCCAGTCATCACATTACCTTGAAACTTCGAGATCTCTATTACATTCCAGCCTAACCCCAAATTCCTGTATTAGCCTAGCTAGATCACTGAAACACAAATTCCCTGCACTCACCTTCATGGGTCCTTCTGACAGCACTGCCTGAGGCACCACTCTGTTCCCCCCTGCCCTCCCCATCCCTGAGAGCTCTGTGCTGGGCAGCAGTACAGAACTCTTTGATTCCACACAAGTCAGACACCTTCAGGTTCTCAACCTCCACAGAACTTCCGAAGCGTTTTGCTGCATTCATGTGGTTTTGATGCCTCAAACAAACGAGCTGATAATGTGCCCACAGAAAGATTTCCACTGCCTTTCCAGCGCAGCAGCTGAGCAAGACAAAGACCTGGTCCTGTAGCCTTGACTCACACAGGCAACCAAAATTCTCTCCTAATGCCCACTTTTTCAGAGCAGGATTTCACTGAAGTTCTGAATGCATGTCTCTCTCAATTCTGTTTCAGGACACAGAAAGCAGAGAGTGCAGACTCTTCCAGGAAAGGGAAATCTAGTTCTTGTTTATATGAAGTTGCTCCCAGCTTAACTGATCTGGGCCAGAAACCCCAGTATTAAAAAAGAACATTTACCTGGTGCATTTCTTCTATCCAGCCTAACACAGTACTTGCTTACATATAGTAACTATTGAGAAAGGCATTATAAATTTTAACTAAATAATCTTCAGTTCTTGGCAGCAGTTTTAGTACAGCGGCACAGAGCACAGCTGAGAAGAACGGGGCAGGGGAAAAAAAGTGCTCTTTTAATGGAAGAAAAATGCATTTCTCATCTGCTGTTCTTGCTGATAGCTCACCATCTCTCGCGTTGACAGCTATGTCACATCACGGCGCTCAGCTGGGCGGCAGTGAGCAGCTGGCCCCCCACACTGGCCCCTTTATCTTTCCCAGATGTCGGCTCGTCACTCGGAAAGGTCCTTGGCCATGAAGGCGGAGCAGGAGAGACATCCAGCGGCCGCGCCGTTCAAGTGCATTCTTAAACAACTGGAGACGAACTCAACCACGTTCTTAGCTAGTCCGCCACCCTGCGTGTGTAAGAAAACATTTATGAGCCAGCTACCAGACATACAGAAACAGAGAAAAAAAAAATATTCCAGCGGCTGAAGCGCTACTTTAATCTCTGCTGTGCATTCTTCATGCAACCTACAGATGTCCTCACTGCCTTCTCAAAGTCCCACCCATGGTCCTCTCTTTTTCTCTGAGGCTTAACTTCATTATTTTGTTTCTGAACTCTACATGTGAATTGGGATAGGTCTACTAGCTTCCATGAAGCCATAATGTTCTGTGTCAACCCAGGATCTCATTCCAGTGCTTTGCCATTCCGACATGTATTTTTCACATCTACTATCTTCTATTCAAATATTTTCTTTAACCTTAACTCTATTTGTACTACTTATTTTTATCTGCATAGTAAATAGAGCTCCCAGTTAACACTGATAAAAATTCCAGAGAATAAGTTCTAAATCCTAGTATTAAGTGGTTTGTTCTTCATGTCAGAGCAAGGAGAAAAAAATTATTAACCTTACTAGTAG
The DNA here is from genome assembly GCA_013398275.1 of Promerops cafer. Taxonomy (NCBI): domain Eukaryota; kingdom Metazoa; phylum Chordata; class Aves; order Passeriformes; family Nectariniidae; genus Promerops; species Promerops cafer. The sequence goes on along the minus strand of VZSE01009968.1, from coordinate 40,263 downwards.
AAATTAGTAGTATCTACAGTATTTGTCATTAAAAATTCCATGTCTTTCCTGACATATCTAAGCTGTTTCTTGTCCATAAAAATATAGCTTATCTGGAAATATAAATTACCACAAAAGGGCTTATAAACTCAAAAATCTGAAGACAAGATGAAGAAAAAGAAGGGAAACACAGGGTTAATTTTTTTAGTAAATATCAGCAATAATATTTTAGAAGTAATTTATTTGGAAAAATCAACTTTGTCACTGCTACATGTTAAGTAATTATTTTTTTTAAAGGCTTGACCCTTACAAACTTGAAAGATCTAGATGGAAAGAGTAGGAAATGTGTTAGGTCTTCCATATTTAGAGAAGAATTAAAGGCAGGCAATTGCTGACTTCACTGACAACAATGCAGGATGAGGAGTTAGGAAAATAGTTAAGGGATGTGTTTAAAGAGTTTTAAAAAGAAAAGTGCATCAGTCAATGGGGTAAAACCAGATAATATGATGGAATTAAGCAAAATTATCAGGATATGCTGCTTATGAAAAAACTGACATACCCAATAATTATTAGTAATTAATAGCAGACAGGAGTCAATGCTGGAACCGGGACTGGTGATCTCTGTCTCTTTTTCTCTCTTTAATTAATCTCTTCCTTCCTGTCTTCCCTTTTACCCCGCCCCTTTATCCCAGAGACACTTCTTCATCTGTCTTTACTCATAAAAATCATTAAGTCTTCTCTAATTGCTGTACTCTGGAGATATAAAATCCCTCAGATTTCTGCTCTGTTGCAGAAAAAAAGTGACACTGGCTGGAGACAATACTCACTTCTTACGAACTTCTTTACTTCTATATTTACTCCTTTGGAGGAGTGCAGAAAAAAGCATGTAAATTTTCTTCTGTTTGAAGAGTTATTAATTATCAGGAGGGTACTTGGTAGAATTTTCACCTGTACATCACTACAGCTGGAAGGATACCAGACAGTAATGAAATAATTATTACTTTCTAGTTATTGCAAAAGTTTTTTTTTAAATTTAAAGGTTAAATCAACAACTGATTAATTAATCAATTATTTAATCATTTAGGTCTAAACATATTGAAAAACATATTCTAATATGTCTACATGAAGAGTACATATTTTTCCTTCGTTTTCTTCTGATTTGCAGTAAGAATTTACCAAAAAACAACTTAAAAATGGTGATCTGTATTTGGCATAAGGTCACCCTGATTTTGTACAAGCATTTAAAAAATACAACTCCTAAGACAGGATTCTCTGAAAGAACTTGGGTTGGGAAATTGGGAAATGTACTACTGGTTTTTACACCACATATTCTTTCTACTGAGGACGTTGTTTCAATCAATCCCCAAACACTGTGATAAAGTAGCTGATATTGTCACTCCATTCTCCATACAGAAAAAGGTAGGAAAAGAGCTACATCCAAAGTTTCATCAACACTTTACAGTTGAAACAGAGCAATAACTCAGATCCCTTGACCTAATGTTTTGTACTTTTCCAACACACTTTCCTCCATTTGAATTCAAGGAACAACAAAATGATTGCTGAAACAGCCAACTAAACCTGAAACCGAATTATGTCAGCAGTCCCCGTATCACACTTCAAATCAGCTTTGTTACAAAGTTCCTCTGTTAAGAACTTATCATATAATCATAAACTGGTTCGGGATGGGACCTTACAGATCATCTAGTGCCAAATCCCCTGGCACAGGCAGGGATGCCACCCACTCTCCCAGGCTGCTCAGAGCCCCATCCAATCTGGCCTTGGACACGTCCAGGGATGGACCATCCACAGCTTCTCTGGGCAACCTGTGCCTATGCCTCACTAAAGAATTTCGTCCTAATATCTGATCTAAGTCCCCTCTCTTTCAGCATAAAATTGTTCATCCTTGCCCTATCACTCTCTGCCCGAGTAAAAAGTTGCTCTCTCTGTTTTTTATAGGCTCCCTCTAAGCACCGGAGGGCACAATGAGGTTTCCCTGGAGCCTTCTCCTCTCCGGGCTGAACAACCACAACTCTCCCAGCCGGTCTGCACAGGAGAGGTGCTCCAGCCCTCCGAGCATCTTCGCGGTTCTCCCCTAGACTTTCTTCCTAAATGTGTTCTTTACTTTTAGAGTAACAAAAGAGCAGAGGCACAACAGCAGCGCTGCCCTTCAGGGACGGCGTGAGCCGCGCAGAGGGCAGCGCCTGCCTTGGAGAGAAGGCTGCCGGCAGAGCAGGGACCACGAGAAGGCGGCAGAACACAACCTCTGGAAATGCTCCCTGCCGCCAGGGACACTCCTGCATGCAAGCCACTTCGGGAATCCGGCAGCCTCAAGATAAAGGGCTGCCTGTTGTCGAGTCAGGAGCAGAAAAGCACGGCACATTGCTGATTTACTGGGACACGGACGGGCGCATCCACATAAACCACGGCCAAGATAACCTTGGGCCGGCAGAGCTGGAGGGGTGGATTCGCTGCTTTGGCAGCCTGGGGCTTACAGAGAAGTCTTAGAGGCTCTTAACACTGCTACGTGCCACAGACTATAAAATGCTCTCTCCTGGTCATCTTCTCAGGCAAAATCGTATAAACTGAGATGGGAAAATTGCCTACCTGAGAACTGAATAAAATCTGGAGAAAGGCTTCTGACAATTGGCCAGTTAACAGATCATACATAGAACTGAAGGGATCAATGAGTTTTTATAACAAAATTATAACAGCAAACATAACTATTAATAAATAATATTATAATTAATATTATAATAAAGAAATACTATTAATATTAATAATATTATTCATTATTATTAGGGCACAATTATCATTCTTTATTCTTTAATATAATGAGCTTCTCATTGTGTCATATGACACAACCCTGACCCCACTTAGGTTTCTGAATCACGTCGCTGAACGTGCAGGGTCCTCTTGATTTCTGACTCTGAGATGAGCCTGTCTCCTGAGATCCCAGGTGAGGGGAGCTTCACAGCATCACAGGGCTGAGCAGGTATCCATCTGCATTGCACAAGGACAGCACTGTGTGCTCGGGCAGTAACAGCACAGGAAGGACTTGGGACTGGAAAAACAGAAGCGATACGGGCGAGTGTGGTCTCAGGTATGCAATGCAAGATGCCTGCAGACATACAGCAGGATTTGGTTGTCTCTCACGAACTTTATTTAATGGCACAGTTAATCTATAGTGAAGAAAATCATGTCCCACAGAAACACGGCATATAAACACAAAAATAAGCAAATCAAGCTGCCAAAAGGAATGGTTAAAATGCAGATTACTTGAGGAGTGGCCTGAAGCCAGGACAGCTATTTAACTATTCCACACCCTGATGGAGAGCAGGCTGTGATTGTATTCCACTGCTACCATCACCTATATCTATTTTTCTGCCTGAGAAATGAGGAGGTGCACACTTAGTTGCAAGAACTCTAAGCAGAAAGTACTGGATAAAGAGCAAAATCTTATTATACTATACCTGGAAAAAGGAAGGCAAGGAACCTCTGTACTAGAGGGAGCTAAAGTTCAGGGAAAGTCATGAGATACCAAGGCAAGGAGTGCACAGGCTGTGCAGTGAAGAAGACAGTCCAGGAGGGCTGATTTACAGCCCAAAGAAAGGCAGATTTGAGGCCAGAGCCTGGAAGGGACACACATCTGTGCAGCACCACAGGCCACTTGCATCATCTCCTGTGGCAGCACTGCCCAGGGCACAGTGGAGGAAAGGACGTGAGATGACTGCACCAAAGATCAAGAGTATCATAAAATTCAGGTTGGTTAGGGTTTTTTCTCTCTACCGGTGAATAAACTCACATCCATTCCATTCTAGCACAGCCTGCTCTTTCAGAATTTAGAAGCAAGGTGACTCCTGTTCAGTCTGCTACAGAAAAAAGAGATCTGAATGGGGATCCACAGGCACTCCGAGCTAGGTGTCTCTTCTAAGCAAAATAACCACATGTAACCCAGAAATTCCCAGAAGAGCTGGTTACATCCTGCTGCTCTGCACCAAAACAAGATGTATTTTCACAAACTTCTCAGTAACAGTGCTGGCTTTAAAAACTTGGTCCCTCCAGTTTACTCTCACCTTACACCACAACCTTACCTGTGCCAGGACAACTGCTGGCACAGGCACATATTGAATTGTATTGAGAAAAATTAACCTCTCCCACTCCTTCTCCTCCTGCCAAAGAAGGTTTTTAGAAAGAATTAATTAGCTTCCCAGTCTAACTCACTGTGCAGTCACATCAGCTGCTACACAGGCACAAGTGAACAAGGTGATGGTGGCAGCAGGCAGCAATGAGTGACATGCAGATGACACTACCGTGAGGAAGAAGGGCTTGTGAAACCACATTCTCGTGGAGCCTGAGCCTGATCATTAATCACTGAGGAAGCACATTTAACTTTGGCACCAGCCAAACTACTCAGCTGTTAACATTTTAACCTGAGCACCTCGCCAAAATTCAGGTGGTTTTTCCAGTTAGAAGATACTGGTATAGAATTTAACTCCAAAATAGTGCTGCTTTAACTGAGTTCACAAATAATAATTAGTTTTAACTGTCAGTTTTAATAACCGGTATTAATTTTTAATTTCAAAGTATTCCACTTCCACCTTGCTCACTGGGCTTTTCACCCCTTCACTCACAGCACAGCTGCAAAGGTTGCTGGATCAGCCTTTGCCACAGCAGAGGAATGGCAGGGAGCAGCCAGGGAAGGAGTGGGACTCTTCTGTAGCTGGTCTGCTGCTGAAAGCACAGGAACTTTCCTCAGTGCCAGACTCTTCTCAGGAGGCGTCTGACACTGTTTCCAGGCTGTGCTCCACACCACAGTTTCAGCCTCTCAGCTGTGCCAGCTCCAGGTACTCAGCCTCCCTGAGCACTTGCACTCCAGCTGAAGGGTGAGAAACCTCCCACACAGAGAAGGCAGAAACAACAACTGACTTTACTTTTTGTTTGTTTTTTCCCCCCCTCCCAATTTATTTATCAGCTCTAATTTAAAGATAAAACTAACAAGCCCTTTTACAGGGTCAGATCTTTCCCAGCTGTGCAAGAATCAAACAAATCAGACAGCCGAATGTGCCCCCAGTGGATAAAAGCAGGATGCTGCTCTGTGAGCTCTTGCTCAGCTTTTCTTTACTCTTACCCAAGATAAGCTTCCTACTCACTCTGTGGTTTTTCTGTTTAAGTTCCCAAACCCATCTCCTTCTGCATACGTGCTTCCCCCCACAAGATGACTTAACACCGCCCATTAGTACAATTTGTTCAAATATTCAAGTAGCCTCTGCTAATTTTTCCCAGAACTGATGACATGCTTAAGTATCTTTTAAAACACAGTACCATTACTTTAACATAAAATTACAAGAAATGAAGAGCATCAGTAAAACCTCCTGATTTCAGGAAAGCACCTCACTAGTTAATAATGGCATATTTAAGCACACACAAACACCTCTCTTTAGCCCAGCTGCTTCTTCCCCTTGCATACAGTCACACATGAAACAGCTTACAGTGGTCATAGGAAAGGAGATTTTATACAAATAATTGTAAAAAAAAAAAAACTTAGGGAGAATCAGCAGTTCTAGTTTTCCCCCTTGCACACTGTACATTTTGATCTCAAAAAGATATAAGCTCCATGCCTATTAAGAGGGAATAAAACATTTATGATCCTATATTGCACAATGCCTGCACATTTGAAGGTAAATAGTTACAGATATTTTACAGAGACATTCTCTCTCTTTGCAGTTTTGTCAGTTCATATTCCAAATCAGGTTTTAAAGCCTTCATTCAGCTGCAGAAAGAAGCAATACTCAATACATGTGTTGTAAGGTAATTCCAAAGATGTGCACTGTAAAACTTACAAAATTTGCTCAGTACCACATAAATTAATCCTATGTCACCTGAAAAGGCTGAAAAATAAATTTATTTAGACTTATTTCTGCTTTAAAAAAAATGTTAAAAAATCAATCTTCAGGATGACATTAGACAAATGAAGTTATACTGAACCCTCAAGTCGCACAGTGCTTCTGCTTGCTCTGCTCAGTGTTTATTTTCATTTCTGAGTGCATCAGACTGGCATTCCACTAGTAGGTGTAGTAAGAGAAAACCAAACTCAAACTCCCTTTGTACAATGTACAACTTGCAAGCCTGGATGCCTACATGAAGCCAACTAAAGGTCAGAGCAGAGGAGCTGTAATTAAACTTGTCATTTAGAAGAAACTCAGGCCTCACTCCAGAAATGTATCAATGAATTTGCTTAGCTTTCAGTTGCTTGAGTCCTACACAGAAGGTCAGCAGTACTTTCCTAGATAGGAACCTAAATGTGGATTGAGATTCCAAGTAGCATACAGCAGATTCACCTGCATTTCTAGCAGGACTGTCTCTCTCTTTACTTCACTCCATGCAGCAGTACTCAGCCATGGATTGCTTAATGCCCATGCAGCCCCTGCCCATCTGCAGCTGTATTAGGCAGTTTTAAAGCTTTGTACTACATGATTTGTGAGAATTATAGTTGTTGCCTCAAGTAAAAGGTAATACCTCTAGCAGATGGCCCTTCACATTTCCATCAGTATTGATAAGATGGACTCTTGTCTGCTCTGGCTGAAATTATACAGAATTCTCTGGTTTTAAAGCTTTGCCAGTCTTGGCAAGAACGTGTAGTAACAAAGGTCAAACACCTGAGCTGGCCCAATGTGCTTTTTCAGCCCTAAAGGTTGTTTTTCCACGTGGGAAGGAGGCTGCTGTCCTGTCAGGACGAGGGAAGTGTGCAGTGTCGTGGCACGCACGGGATCAGCGTGCGCTGTGACCACGGGTGTGTGGTGCCTGCTCAGGGGACAGTGTGTCACTTCCCAGAACTGCCAGCACAGCACCCTCCCACAAGCATGAAATTGTCTGTGTTGGAGGGGGAAAAAAGAAAGAAAGACAAGGTTCCCTGATTATCATATTATGTTCCTCATCCTGTCAAGTGACCCACAGGCTGTGGCGAAGCACGTGAGGCTGCCTCCATCCCACCACGTTATATAATTTGGTGGTAACAGAAGCAGGCACCTTCACCAAATGACTGAGCAGATGTGGCATTTAAAAATGTGTCAGCTTTGCCCCTGGACAATCTTAGAGGAACAGCAAACAAAACTAACCCAGACCCTTCCATCATCCCGATTACAATCCTTGGTGATTATTTTTCTCCAAATTTTTGTCTGCAACGTGACTTTTCCCTCTCTTCATCCAACCTCAGCTGTGGGAATTTTCCCATCTCCAGTGCCCGTGATGGGAAAGCAAGAGCAAAACTGCTGCTCTGGGTCACATCATCTGTCACAGAGACCCTGACCCCAACCCCAGCTGGGGTTTTTTAGTGTGAGTCTGGGGAGGCAACACATGTTTAAGCTACAGCCCCTGCGTATGATCACCGAAGTCTGAAGCAAGCACATTCTCCATCTCATGACCAAAGCACTGGGCATGATTGTGCATCCTACTTCTGCCTAGTAAATACCTGCTCATCTAACTTTTATCTCAAATATTTTTGGGGGGATGCAGCCTAAATTTGCCCTGAGCGTGTGATTTAAATGAACTATGAAATTTCCTGTTCAAGTCCATGAAGTTATATGGCAACACCATTTCTGTTTAAGTGATTTGCAGCCCTCTTCATCTCTAGTAATCTAGGTTTCCACAGAACAGATGGCAAACTAATAGGGGAATGCACAGTCACAAATACATGGAGCATTCACTGCCTGTACACAGTGACTCAGTACATGATTCACCCACTTTCATAAAACAGTTGTGAACTTCCATCTGACTACTTCCTCAAACAAAATACAGAGAAATATTAATAACATATGGAAACCAGGAACCAACAAACTGGGGGAATAATAATAGCTCATCTCATGATTTTTTTGCTATTGTGCTAATCCTTACTCCGTGCTCTGCATTTCTCAAACATTTCTGTCATCTCTTGCTACCCTTTGACTACTTAACCAGCTCCCCTAAAGCAGAGGTTGCTCTTTGTTACAAAAGAAGCGAAGGCAGAGAATACCTAAAAGCCTCATAAAGGGACAAGTGTTTTGAAAAATATTATAAAAATAAACAATATCATATGAATAATATACCAATCTGCAGACAGTCTTGTTCTATACTTTAAAAGTAACAACACATATATGTACAACTTTCCTTTCTTTCTGCCCCTTACAGTGTAAAGCTGATAACAAGCAACCCTGAGCACCAAGATCAAACTTTATCAACAAACACAACTTATGCTGGAGAATTAGGGAAGGCAAAATTAATGTGCTACAGTATTGCACCACAAATGTTTTTGCCACCACACGTGAAAAATCTCAGGCATAAAATTAAACATGAGCAAAATCCTTTCAGGAGGCTACTGGCAATATCTCACTCTATTAGGCATTTTGAAAGAATTTATTAAATATCAGAGAAAAAGCCCTTACCTCGTCTCTAGAAACATGAGGTGATACACACCAAGAGGAAAATGTATTTTAAATGCTATGCAAAACTTTGGCAGAAAGATTAAAGCGGCACCATTCTCCAAACCCCAAACCAGCAGATTTGAGATAGAGGAGAAACACCACAGCCCCACTGGATTCTGCCTGGACATCACACATGTGAAAGAAATATGTGGTAAATCTGAGAAGCAAAGACTAAATATATTTTCAAGGGACACCATCCTGCAAATATTCTGCAAACAGTGGAAAAATTGTGCATTTTCCTCACAGTATGTATGACTTTGTAACCTGGTGCTTCACTGCTTTTTTTTTTGTTTTTTTTTGTTTGTTTGTTTCTAAATCAGATCAGCTATTTCTTAGTAGCTTGCTCTGGTGAGGGATCACAGTGTTCTAGGGACCACATAACTGATACCCCACGCTCCAGAAGAGGTGGTTCCTTGGAATGCCATGGAGCTTGCTGGCTGCTGCCAGGCTGTGCTATGAGCTCCTCTCTGGAAGGGACAGTGGAGCCCACTGAGTGTTTGGAAACCTCCAGGGAGAGGCAGAGGTGTGGAGAAGGCTGACTCCTTATCAGCTGAAGTCACCACAGGGATGGTTTGCAGTGGATCATTAATGATCCAAATTCCCAAGGAAGCAGCTAGAAGTCTGCCTTGCAGGCCTCTGAGGGGTCACTTCAGAGCCACAGCGTGGCATCTCCCTTTTCCCATGGGAATGTGGTGGCAGTTTGACCACCCCGTGCCAACGCTTCCCCACGTTAGCCAACACAGTGGGTCAAAACAAGTCAGCCAAGGAACCAATAGTGGATATTGGATTTGTATTACAAAAAGTCCTATAAACCCCATAAGGAATTGTGTCTCTTTCTCCTTGGCACTGTACCAATAAGTAACAGAGAGCTCCCATCCCAAACAACGCACCACATCCACTGCTGACAAGATACCACAGGAGGATGAAACACAGGAACAAGATGGGGATGGATAAACACAAAAATAGCTTGAAGAAAAGCAGAAGTCCAGAAGTTCCCTTTTTCCTAAGGTTGATTTATATCCTCTGGCAGTGTGGCACAAATGCAGATGACTGAAAGCGACTGTGCTCACCCTTAATGAGAAATCTGCCTTTGCCTCACTTGGGACTCTGCTTCCCCATTGCTTTACCAACAAAAGATTAGCACAGTTCAAGCAGCTCAGATGTTCAAACCCTGATGCAAATTCTGAAAGACAAGGAATGTTTGGCAGTTATTGGAATGCTGCAACAGGCAGGTAGAAGATGCAATGTGGTGAAATACTCAGGCCTGCAGTAAAGTTTAACCACACTATCAAACACAGCTGTACCAGTCACATGCTGGGGATTTCCCAGCTGCAGACTCCCAAAGCACACGAGTTTCAAACAATTCAGTCACTATGTAATCAGCAACCATGTGACAATTTCATTTTCTCTTTCAAAACATCCAAACAAGCCTGGATTCAGAAAGACACTGTGGCTCAGCCACTGTGATTCTTAGAACTTTTGTTGCATTTATCATGTCAAACATAACACCGCTACTACAGTAGGACTGTACTGGTTTATCACAGAAAGTCCTGTGATCTTCATTCAGGAAGGAAATAAGTGTACTTATGTACTGACAAGACCCTAAAGATTTCCTTAGCAACATTATCTGGAAAAATCACATCAAGACCACAGGTTAAACGTGTGACACTCAGGCATCATTAAGTTTTTTTGTCTCTATCACTGGAGAACACGAGATTAAGTATGTATAAGATGATCAGCTTAAGAGAGTATAAAATAGATAAGAATTAGAAAAATAAAAGCCTGCATTTAAAAGCCTTTGAACATCCTAATCCTGCTTGGTTATTATTCCTCTCCTCCCTCAGTTGGAAACCAGACTGAAAGCCCATGAAAGAAGACGTACAGTTCAATTTTGCTGACTGTCTTTTCCTCTGCTCATTATCTGTGAGTATTCTGGATAGGAAAACATACTGAAAGAAGTAATTATTTACTTCTAGTTTCCTCTTAGTCTGTGTTAATTGGCAAGTTAAATCAGGAATATTCCTTAAATAATTATTACTAAAATGATGTTTAAGAGGTTTAATTGCAATGTATGTGCATTAAGGAAACAGTTTTTCCTGAGAGTACAGGAGAACCTACAGTGATGATTATGTTTCAGGAAGGAAGGAGGAAGTCAGAGGGGAGAACTGTGCTAAGGGCCTTGCCCTGGGACAGCATTTGATTTAAAATACTAAAGTAAGGAGACATGCCCAAGCCACATTTTTGCTTTATCACCTCTGAACAGCTGTTGTTTCAGAATGCTGACTAAATTTGAATTCTCACTGTAAAACATGCAGTGTTCTCTACTCCTGGGAGCAGCCTTTAACATCACTTACAAACCAGCTGGATGCTATAGCTCCCTCAACACCCTTTATATCATCCCTTTAAATTTACAACACACTATTCTAAAAGAAGAAAAATATACCCTGGTTTGGAACAAAATGCTGACATATCCTCCAGTTATGTGGGACTGAGCCACAGAGGCAAAATGCACTAAACTGAGGTCCTACTGTACAGGACTATAAGAAAAAAAAAAAAAAAATTGTTTTGGCTTCTACTGGTAGAATTACAGATTCTACATTCATGGTATACTACTGTGGGAGACATGCTGGTGAAAATTTTACATAGAGAACATACTGGTGTGATGAAATGTATCTGAAATCTCAGTTTTGCAGCATCACTTCTGCAACAGATGACCTTATCCTCAGAGTAAATATGATCATATGGGTAACAGACAAACAAGTGTATGACTTGAGAAGACCTCTTTAACAGGGCTTTTATGAAAATACATTCCCTGTGGTAACCTTACCTCTTAGAAAAACTCAAAAAGTGGACAGTGCAAGTGTTTACCTCTGTTTGATTGGAGAGAAGTTGGAGCAGGTAGGAGGATGTTACAGTAGCAACACCTGAGGAAGAAAGCAAACACCTGGCAAGAAAGCAAACCCAGTACATGCTCAGTCTCTGACAAACTTGAAAAAGCATGGCAGAGTGTTAAAATAAGACTTTTTCAGTCCCTTACATCCTGAGATTGGAAGAGGTAACAAACCAGAGAGCGTGAAATTACCACCAATGGAAGAGAATGATGCCATTATTGTTAGTGAACACTGCACAATGATGTAGAATGTGATTTAAATGCTAAAATGTGATTTAAGTGTTAAAATCCCAACAAGCCACACTGACAATGTATAGTGAGTAGATGAGATGAGGGAGACACTGTTGCATAAAGATACGAGTGTGATATATGTCCTGCAGTTGTCAGTAACCTGCAAGTTCAGAATCCTATCACAGTAACTACAATTATGGTTGAAATTGAATTGAAAGTCAGAAATGAGAAGATTTTTTAAGAAGAAGTCTTAGGGTGGTCATGAATTTGTAATTTCACAGTCGAGGGAAGGATAATTTTGACTAAAAATGCTGTTTTCTTTCACAATTCAGAAGTTCACAATAAAAAGCAGTATATAATAATGAAGATAAACAGTAATAATCCCTATGAGTTAGAAGTGACAAAGGGAAAAATATCAGTAAGTTAGAAACATCAGCAGAAAGTCCACAGCTGACATCACCAATGTAACATGAAGAATTAAAAAACCCTCAAACTTATCAAGACTACAACACCCTAGCAACTATAGAAGCCCTTGGCCAGATGGAAATGATAAAACTTTTAATAGTGGTGCAGAAGAGATAGACATATTTAGAAATATTTCTATTCCATATTTGGACAGCTGTTCTTATGTCACATGGTGAAGTTGAACTATTTTCCAGTCCCCTGGTAACCAAACAGGACGTTATACAACGTGCATTAGGAATCAACATTTTAAAGTCAGCCAATTCATCTACTTCACACCTAAGCACTAAGACAGAGAACACTTGAGAGCTAATCATGTTTATGTTACTAAATTAAGGCATTCCAGGGAAATCCCATTTGACTAAAAAAGTGCTAATGTTGTGCCAATAATAACAGAGGCCAGCAGGATGACTCAGAGCTAATGGACAGAGAGTCTGACCTTCCTTCCAGGTAAAAAAGCTGTTATGGATTTAATGAGGAATGGAAGTGATGGAATATAATTAATATCATCCCAGTGAAGCCAGTGTTGTGGCAAACAGATCTTGTAAAACAGGTCTTTGCATTGTTTGGTGAGACAAGTATTTGGATGATGAAAGTAATTGTGTATTTGCAATATATCTGTGGAGAGCACTTGACTTAATAGTGTATGACATTCTCATTATGAACACTGGCACAATACTAGCAGTGAAATGTATTAAATGAACTGAAAACTGAAAGATCTAACAAAGTAATAATGAATGGAGACTTGCAACATAAACTTGAGGGCTTTCGTGAGAAGAAAATAAATATATGCATCCATGATAACAAGATTTGTGAAATCAATAAAACTGTGAGGATGAAAGATGAAGATATTAATGCAGAACAATTTGAGTCACTTAATAAACTAAGCCAGTTCTAATTAGACATGTCTTAATACAGCAAACTGCAAGGGAAGTAGAAATAAAAGCTCTACCACTAGCCAAGTCTTCTCCCTGGAAAACACATGGTCTGAAAAGTACCAAGAATTACAGGTGACAAACAGCTGACATTGTAGCTAAAAAATCCAAACTAAAAACCAGTCTTAATACATTCCTTGTAAGTATAGACAAAAAGCAATACCAGCTTTTTCACTGCTGAAACATGCTGTGAATCACCACATCAAGTTTCACAGTTTAGAAAGAATGCTTTCAAAATAGAATTTAAACATAAAAAAGAAGATAAAATTATTTGAAGAGGAAAATGTCTTAAAGTAACATATTTGAAGAAAATACTCACATGTGAACATTATTAACTAGCTTGACTTAATAGAACAGAAAATACTGGTTCCTAATGGTTACTTAGTGTAAACACAAAGTTCATGTAGAACTTTGGGGCCTGTTAAACAACAAGTTATTTTGGGGCCCATTAAACAACAATTTTAGGCCTATTAAACAACAAGTTATTTATAGCTGAAATTACCATGGGAAGTCTTCAGTTCAAGGCTGGATAGGTTTTTGAGTGTTGTAGGTCAGCGTGCATTTGCCTGCTTACTGCCACAGTTGAACATAAAATACTCTATACAGAGGTAACTGGGTAATAATTACCTATGACACAGAGTGCAAACTAACTGACCTAGTAGTTTCTTCCAGCTTTTTTCCCCCATGCAGATACTGTAAATCAATTTTTCTCTCTTTGTCTGAAGAATGGAGCTGACACTAACACACCACTGATTTTGGAATATTCTATCTTGACATCTGGCACAATTCACTAAAGATTGTTGGATCCTCAGGCTTCTTTCAGAACAGGTATTTCCTGGAAAGGCAAGGGTTTTGTTAAAAGGGTGTAGTTAGAGGGAAGTGGAAACCCTAAGCCTGGTCCCGTTGACATTAATGTGTGATTTGCCATCGATTTGCAGCAGCAAGATCTGGAGCAGAGTTCATAACCCTGTGGAAATGGTGCTAATTTGGGGGTTCTTAATTCCACACACAATTTCTTCAGGAGCAACTGCTTGGCTCTGTGCATGGTATAATAACAACAGTCAGACCTTCCGCTTTTCCAGAAATAACCATGTCATAGGCTGCTGCTTCCTTGTTTGAGGTATTTACAGATATCAACAAGCCTACATAAAGCCTCTCCATGATTTGTTCATATACAGTAGTCTTCCTTTCGATATATTTTTAGATCAATTGCACTTAAACAACACTTCCTCAACCTGCTGAACTTTGCTCTGAGACGACGATCAAGGGAAACGCAAACACTGCGCTGTTTAAAGGATGACAGCCAACATTTTCCACAGCACTCGTTGAAAAGGTAGGGTACTATGAAGGACAGAGTCTAGTGTGGCTCCAAAGTGCTGCAGCACCCAGGTCATGCTCACAAACTCTGCACCTGCCCTTTGTGCAGCCTCCAGAGCAAGATAGGTGTGAATTTACCAATGTGCAAGAAGCAGCAGCTTACATGATCTCTCGTGTAAGATGTCCACATACAAGACAATATGTGATCTTTCAGTTTTCTAATAAACAGTTTGAAGAAAACAAGAGCTTCAAGCCTCTTTGCAAATCATTTTATCAAATGAAGAATTGTAATAAATGACTCATCAAGAAAAAGCTGTGTCTGTGCACCCCTTTCCTTCTTTGCTACAAGGTTTGATGAAGCTGGAAAACACCTGGAGAGGCAATTTTCGTATGGCTAGGTTGTTGTGTGCTTTCAAGCTTATCACCTTAGAATCTCAGGAATGGCAAAACTACCCTTTTCTGAATTTTCCAGTGTATAGGATATAAACAGGCCCAACTTCTGGTTACTCCTGTGCAGGAAACAGGAGATGCTATCAGATTCTATCTATCTGATTCTATCAGATTCTGCCATTTCTCTCAGAGGTGTGGCTAAATACAGCCCTACCTGTAAGATTTTTCATGGTTTGTAAACCTTGACTGCTAAAGCAGCAGACTGGACAATAGTAAAAAAAATTGTGAAGATATCAGGACATATTTATCAGTTAAAGTACAAACTAAATTGGTCCCAATTACAGTACTGAGCACTGCTGCATGAAGATTTCCCCTCACAGGTTGTAAAGTACACCAAGAAAAATTCATAGTGGTTTTGAAAAACAATTTTCAGCTCCCTTGTGTGCTGTGAAAACTCTCCTGTTCTGATTCTGTTCTGATCCCAGGCAGCCAATGCATTTCTTTTACTGTGCAGAGTGCTGGTGTAGGGAGAGGACCTGTTAGCATGTCCTAATCAATAATTCTTTATGAGCAAATGTTGTTTTAAAATACAGATAAGTCACAAACAAACAATCAGAATATTGATGAGAAAAGCACTTGGGACAACTGCAGTTTGCAATGATTATACCTGAGATGAGAATCCACTGTGCAACAGAATTTACACATGCACCTGTTGCTACATATCATTAAGAAAAAAATGCTGCAATTTCATCAGACACTACTAAATAAAATCTTTACAATGTTGAAAAAACATTACAATGTCAATTTGTGTGCTTTCTAAGTGGAAATTGTTGAGATACTGCTGTGGACCGAGTGAGAGCTTTAGACAATCCCTGCCTTAGGTTCAGATTTTTGGCAGCAGCTTTACAGATCCAGAAAGCCCTTGTAGACAACAGAGAAAGCCAAATCACACACATCACTGCGACATAATCAAGTTATGTCTGCTTTGTAGGAACAAGGCATCCTTGTAGAACTGATTGCTTTGCAACTCTTGTCCTGCTGGCAGAAGAAGAGATACATGCAGGTGGAATATTCTGCAGCTGGAAGTCCAAAGACACTGAGAATGGAGACAAGACACAAATGGGCTTTGAGATGGAGAGTGGTACACAATGTGAAATGAGACAGAAAATGATTGACACAGAGACAGCAGGACAGGGACATAAATTGTACGAGAGAAGGCATGGGAGCCTGGAAAGGGTAGAAGCCCATGACTACATCATGTGTAACTAAAGTCAGGAAGAGCTGACTCAAACTGGCAAAAAGTGAAAGATATACACAGAGGTAAAAGCATGGTGATGCACAGGTTGTGTCTTGGTGTGGATTTAACAAGAATCTGCAGCTAAGAAAGTTGAGGCTTATAGTCTGAATTCGGAAGGTGAAATGCTGGTACAGACAACCTTTTTCAGCTGTTAAACCTGTGTTAGGTGAAATTCACTCCCTTACAACTGAAATGAATGCCTGCTGTGAATGCCTGAAGCCACCACAAATTGTCTTTCAGGATGCTGCAGAGCCCTGTATTACATGTGGTCTGGATCTTAAAAGAAATAATTTGAAGAGGGTTATGTCTCATGGAAGTCCAGCAATTAAAAGGAAAAAAAAATCTCCGGAGTTTCTGCAGGAAAAATGACCATTTCCCAATTGTTCTCTATTCTGACTGCCCCTTCAGAACCTTTGCAAATGGATAGGGCAGTTTTTCTAGTTACTCACAAGGAATAGGTCCCATCCTACATCAGCCTGCTGGACACTGGTAACAGGGCTTGCATGAGTTAGGATCACGGAATCAAGCCTACACAGACCAACTAGGCTGCTCCTATCCACAAACCCAAAACCATTTGCTGGCCTCCAGACTAATATTTTATGTTCTCTCCTGACTCAGGCTACCTTTCAGCCCTGGATCCCAGTGAATCTCAATCCACCCTCTGTGCTGTGGGTCACTGCTGAGCCTTCCCTCTCTCGTCACAGCGCCGTGCTTTAAGACAAATGCAGAATGCAGCCTTTGTGGCAGCACTGAGTGAGCACCACTTGTACAGAAAATATCCCAAATCTCATTAAAAAGAGATAAAGCCATCTGGACCCTAAGACAGTCAGTTTGAAAAAAAACCCTCAGAACCATTCTGAAACCAATTTACGAAGAGAAGGAGATAGGAAAACAACTTGGCTGCCAACAAATGTTGTAGCCCCTGTCAACTATTACCACATGAACAAAACACTCCATGACTGACTCCAGTACCATTGCCAATTATTATGACAACATACAGTATAACTGCATTATGTTTACAATATAATACATGTGAGTATTCGATAGAGCCTGGCAGGACTTCAGTCACTGCCTCTTTTATACTTTAAAAATCAATTTTTAAAACTCAGTTTGCTGTATAACATGTTCCCCTAATTACATAGTTTACTGTATAGAGAACAAGAAAGGATATTGAAAGTGATTTCAGGCAAACCTCTGAACATTTAGTGAGATAAACCCTTTTTATTCATACACATTGCACCACTAACAGCCAACATAATGCCTTTATTCTATAAACATGCCCCATCTCATTCCCATTGACATCAGAGACAAGTTTTCCAAAAGTTTCAGCTTCAACTGAAACTCGAGAACAAAATGTTCAGAGCCTTGCTTTAAAGGGGTTCCTTCTTCACCTTTTATGCTACAATTGCAAAAGTAAACAGAATCATTTAAACATCTGCTTCATTTGTGAATGACATCAGAAAAACAGTTTGCCAAACGATTTGATTTATATTTCCTAAATCACGTGCCAAATAGAAGCAGGAGGTTGCCTTGGAAAATATGAACTAAGGATGTGCCCAGACTCAAATATCCAGTTACTAAAAGGCCCCACTGTCAGCCCACAGCAAGTAACTCGGTCAAATTTCTGGGTGGGCTACCTATTTTACATATAAATCAGGCCACAGGGGCAGAGATACTTAAAATAACAATGCGCATGCTAGCTTAAGTACATCAGGCCTAAGCAACAACACACCAATACAATTATAATGTATGATTCTCAGGCAGGCCTGAGCTCATAATTAACATAGTTCAGCAGCCAAGCTTTGGAGCAGGTTGTCCAAAGAGGTTGCATATGCTTCACCCTTGGCAGTACGCCAGACCTGACTGGATAAAGCTCAGAGTGGACATGGATGCCATAACCCGAACTTCAGTTGCTAACACTGGCTTGTTCTGCTGCTGACAGGTGCTTAAAAACACATGCCAACCCTGGCAGCTCCAAGACACAGCCCTGGTTACACAGGGGGCAGACTGGAAGCAAGCAACAACTGCAGAGATGCTTTCTTAAATGTGATGCTTTGTGCTGGCACAGTGGACTGAGTGGAGCTGTTTTGCAAATACCTGAAGAGCATCTAGAACCTCTCAGAGACCTCCCTGATTACTGTAGGGCAATCAATTTTTATGCTTCAGTACGATTTATAAAATCTAAGATCCATGCATGTACTTAACAGGAAAATTTGGAATATATGCACTTATATTTCTACACTGTGGTTAAAGTGAAAGCCATTCCAACAATTCCAGTATCAGGCTAGAGAGAAACTGTAAGGGTAATTCCTCAAGTAGCTGCCTCGAGACATATTTAATATTTTCCCTTGTGACCTTGGCAGAGAAACTAGGTTTGTGATAAGCTCTTAGTACAAAGAAAGACTGTATTCCACACCAAGGGGGAACAGAGAACTCTGCAATAACAGAAACAGAAAGAAATTAGATAAAGTGCACGGTCATCCATATAGGAGTAAGAATTCCTGTGACAAGCTGGAAATTACAAATGAGGGGAAAGAAGAGGGCGTATTTAGTGCATCAGAGGATGACTGTGAGCAATCACTGTGATGTGGCACAAAGAACAGTAGGATATCCTGGGTGAGATGTTGCCAGGAAAGGCAGTCTCAGGATACAAAGTGCTAATCAGAATGAAACAATGCAAGATCTTGCCTCTCATATTCAAGAAAAATGAAGTCAAAATAGTGCAATTACAGAGAAGTTCGACAGTAATAAAAATAAGATAAACACTAAGGATACAGATAGATCTACTCTTATGAAAGAAAAGTCAGATCTAACTATTAACAAGCTGACAAAATTAAATACTTTGAATATTTCTTTTACAATATCCTTTACATGGAAATGATTACAATTTAAAGTGAACGGCATTATGTACTACTTTGTTTCTCTATACATCTGTTTTGGCATATTTTTCTTTTGGATATTATTTTTTTCCATCTTCTGTTCCAGGACTACGGATAGCAACAAGTTTGAAATTCATTTCAACATGAATCCTCACAAAGACAGACAAACTTACATTTTTCTCTAAGACTGATAGAAAAAATACCAGTTACCAAAGAGAAACAGAAATGACAGGTTTTTTCCCTGAAGTCTGTGCAACTATGAATTTGTATGGCTGGAGTCAAGAATCCTATTGTCATTCTATAGGTGAGATAACTCAAAAAAATCCAAACCCAACCATTTTACCTACTAACATCACAGACTTAGTTTTCAAGACTGGCACTAAATGTCCACTGATTGCTGAAGTCAGACAATGTTAAGCATTACACAGCACTTTGTCTGCTCAATTAATCCTCACGGCTCTCCTGGCAGGTATTTTAGAGACCTGCCTAAGGCCACAGAAGTAAATCAGCTGGGATAAAAGCACAAAAATGTCCATCTCTCAGGTTGTTCACCATTAGACCATGCTCCTCTTGCAAGAAGGGATCCTGGCAAATTCCAGGGTTTATGGGAAAGAGGCTCTATTTAAACATTTAAAACTTTAAAGCACTTACTGGAATAGAAAAAAGGAAATGGAAATAGAAAAGATGAGAAATCCAAGTTAATCCAAGAAACGCGATAGCAATTGATCACAGTGCAGTCTGGAAAGAAAATGTAATCAATACAGAGGGGAAGAAATCAAATAAAACAGATACAGCTCCAGTGGCCGAGGCACAGATGCTCAGACTGCAGCTAGGGGTGACTAATTTGTCCTCACCCCTGCTGTGTGATGAAAACTAGAAAGCTAAACATTAAGAAATGCCAATGTCAATATATATATTTCTTACAACTGTGTAAGAGTGGCAAAATGCAAGTCTGAAATTGCTATTAGAATTGCTCTTCAGGTCTTAGGAAGTGTCTTAGCAAACATTGCTTAGTCACTGCAAGGGAGTATTTCAGTGCATCTGTGCTCCTGGGAAATGATGTAAGCATGAAAATTCTGTTTGCATCTAATATATTTTCTAGTACTCATATTTTGATGACAAATTAATATTTTTGGTGACAATTTCAATTTGTTCCAGGTATTAGGAATGTAACATTGTTAATGATAATAATGCTAACATTTACAAAGCTTATGATGTTACCAATCTAGAATGAAAGTACCACACAGGCAAGTATTCGAAGTACTAAGCAAATACTATTTTCATCTAGGAAATAAATTATCATGATATTTTTAGAATATTGTTTTGTACCTAAGCAGTAACTGAAACCAGGTCAGTATGGTTCTGTTCATACCTAGAGGACAGCAATTCTACTTTGCTATGAAAATCAGAATATTTCATTAGCGAATTTGAGCTTGAGTTCGGGGGGTTTTTTTGGTTTGGTTTGGGTTTTTTTTAAGAGAGGTAGGGAGTTCCCACTCTGCATCTTGGAAAGCTGAAGTATCATAATCAAGAGATCAAAAGTCAAGCTCCCTTATTCATATTTTACAGTATCTTACTGCCAACACTTTCACAGCACATTATTACTCAGACAAAAGCAAGAAGGCAAAATCTGCTTCAAAGGGCTTAGAAGTTCAGGAAAAAATACTGAAACTCTTTTTGAATCTTGAAATCTTGAAAAACGTTTTGAGTTTCCTCATTCTTCCTTCTAATTCTAAGATTGTTCAGCCTCTCATAGGATTATATTTGAGGAAATTTCTTGAATATAGACCCTCCTCTGTGTCCTAAACTTGCCTTCTGGAATTAATATAGCTGGTATAATCTTTAAAAAAAAATACTCAATAAGTTACATCTGTATTTGTCTGGCCCTGAAGAAGAATGATATTCCAATTTCTTTCCTTTTCTCCTCAGATGGGTCAGTGTGACATAGAGGGGACTTGACCCCCTGCCCTTCATAGGCAAGTGAGTCACTCTAAGGATTAAGAACACACACACAAATGTACATCTGATCTTTAAACACTGAGGTCAAATCAAACTCTTTTCTCTTTCAGATACTATTAACTCTGATAATATGAGACATTTTTCTTTCCAACTTATGGTTCATTGAGTTTTAATTCTAATTTATTTTTAATAAAAAGTACTCCCTTCTTGAGTTCCATTTTTAAGTAAAAGTTTTCTTAACATTTTCCCCCAGAATTTAAACTCTCCTTTTGTCCCAAGGTTTAGATGATGTTATAAAAGGAATGCTATCTCTTTAAAGCTGACACAGTGAGAAGGAGCAGGCTGTCTTAGATTGCAGGCCATTTCATTTCTCATAAGCATGCTATCATTAGCTACCTTTAGGAGAATGAGCTGTATTGATTGGTTCAAATCAAACCTGTGACCTGGTGGCAGTATTAGGTCTTTGTTGCAGAGCATCATCTCATCATTAATCTTTCATTAGGCAGCATGATCCGAGAAGCAGCGGCAGTCACACCACGCTTGCTCCCTCCAGTGATGCCACCACAGAGCTCTCCCTTATTGGATCACAGCAATTACTGGCCTTACAACGCAGATCCTGAAAGCCTTATCAAATTTCCTCCCAGGGATGGCAAGCTTACAAATAATCATGTGCTGTTTCTTGGGTGAGGGCATCACAAAATTGCACCAGAATGCAGTAAACCCAAGTCATTTGCAATTAAACATGTGACCCTCGTCTCTGAGATGATACATCTTCATTTACAGCATATGAAGTCTTTTACAAAAATCCCAAATACATCAAATTAAGGTGTCTTAAAAAGTTCCAGTCAAAGAATAGGTGGGTAAGTGCCAAATCACATTAATGCTTGGGAGAAATGAAGCAGAACCTCTGGTATCTGGATTGCTGGCATCTCAGTGCTGTGATTTAAAGAGCTGGGAAACAACTGCAGGCAAACAGCAGGAGAAAGATCTGTCTGCTCCCAAGGACCCTAAAGCACTGCTGGAACAGAGCCCAAGAGGGGGATATCAGTTATTTTCAGCTCAACAGCACATCATAAGAAGGTTGGGAGGTGGGAAAGTTGGAAATTGTGCATCTCTAACAATACATGCAAATATTGAAAAGATTAACATGTTAGTGCCTCTGAGTGAAGATCCTTTACATACTGCAACTGGCCTATAAGTCCACGGATCCTGTACTTCCTCAGGTTTACAAGTGTAAGGGTTGTGTGCCTAAGCTATTTTCTGCAGCCATATAAAAGCAGCATTTAAATCTGAACACAAGACCCATTAACCTCAACAACTATTAAAATAAAAAGGCCTAGCAAAGGGCAAAATAGCTCTCTATTTGAAGAGAACTTAAAAACGCATACTGCAGAAAGGCTCTTACTCATGCAGTTCAAAAATTATTCTGGCTAAATCACAAAGATTTGATCAGAGATATGGAAAAGTGACATGCACAGCACATCTGGACATAAAGCAACCACCTCACTATTGCCTCAGGCAAGGTGAACCCCCCCTTCTTGTCCCACAGATGTGATACCTCCTACAAACACCACCCATGGCCACTCCCCTGGCAAGCCCAAGAGCTGTCCACCATCAGTACGTCTGTGAAAGGACTGGCAGCCTACACAGACTACCAAAATCAAGATTAACATCTTTTCCCACATCAGAAAGACACATCCAAGACAGGTAGATTCAGGTAAGATACAGGACAGGTAGGTGTGGCCAATGCTCTAAGCTGTGGGTTCATCTCATTATGGGCAGTTCAAAACGTCAGTGTCACACTTACTACACAAACTCCAGTGGTTCAGAGTTTGGAATTTGCTCTTAAAAGGTAATTTGAGCTTTAGGAAACTGAAGTGCCTCCTTTTTTATTATGCTGTTGACTTGGGCACTTAGTTAAGTATTTATTTCCTCTTGTGTTCAGCAGGGAACATCTATCCTTGCTGTCTCAAGTCCTTCCAGCCAAGCACACGATTTGCTTGGTTAGAAGCACGATTAGAAGCAAAATAATACTACCCTAATTCATATGACATACTCCATAAGATTTTGCATGACAAAAATCAGTCCCTAGTCTCATACACCTGGGTTGTGATAACAGCAAAAACTGGCAAAGTGAGCTGACACCGATTTTTGTAAGAGGCAGATTCACTGTACAAATCTGGACTTGGTATTTATCACCAAAAAAAATCAGCCTTCACTAACCTCAAAATACTGCATCATATTGAGGTTCTTCAGTGAGAAACATGAACCTTTGAAAGATTTGAACTGTAATGGGCTGTTTTAGTTCATGCACTCCTGTTCTCTGGAGCTACCAGACAAATTTTGGGTAAGATACGAGTACTAGGAAAAAAGAAAAAAAAAAGAAGGCACTGCTGAAAAATTTCTCAAATGTTAACATGCCATTCTGATGGAAAAATTGAGACTCCTACAAGAGGAGGAAAATACATGAGCACTTCCAAGAGAAAATGAAAAAAGACAAGATATGATTATGTATCTTTAGCTGCACATAACGTATTTTTTAAATACTGAAATTTAGTTTTTTTCTAACAGAACACGATGCATCTTTCATAGCCTACCTGCACATTTACATTACAGAATTAAACATTTTAGCAACAATAGTTGATTACAACAAATTCTCCAAATTCCAGCAATACAATTATCAGGTTCACAAGCTTTAGGCAAAACTGCAAGCCAACAGATAACACTTCCTGGGTCACAGCCCTATGTCTTGACAAAATGCAGTAATCATAAGGTCAGTAAGCCCAAAATCCTAATCAATACTGAAACACATGAGTACAAAGAATTTTAACCAGTGCAGCTATCTGAGAAGTTATCCAGAGGTTAATTCAGCCCTAACTGAAAGGTGAGCATCCATGGGGCAAATGGTAACAGCTGTGCCACACAAGTGTTTTGGCTGGGGGACACATTCCAGCTGAAACTGCAGAAATCCTTTAGGCAGCCATGCAAACACAATTCAGGGATACAGAGGTTAACAACCTTGTAAAGAATCTTTGCTGACCACAAATGGCTTCTTTCCAAGACACCTCTGTATCACAGCTTTCCACTGCACCTTCCCCAAAGCGTAAACACCAAATACTGAATTTCAAGCACCAATTCCTAAAACACAGACAGGGTCAGTGGATGCTTCTAATCCCAGTTTTTATTGAATCTTGTTTAGTGAATGTTGATCTTTAAACCCAGAAGCTTCCTGCACAAGGAGGCCTTGAAAATAAAGGCATAATAGCTGTGCTTTTGTAAATGAAATAATTGGGTATCTCCATACTTCCCTCAGGCTCTTGTTTGCTTGGCTGAAAAACAAAATTAAATGAAGCAGGTCATCTGCTTTGCAACAAGATGACAAGAATTCTTTTCATTCTAAGAAAACATTTTACATTTGAAATATCACGTTTTCTGACATCAAAAAATCCCACCAGAATCCTCATTTCACCAATCCTAATTTCATCCATTTCACCAACTGTTACTTTTCTTGTCTTTCATTATTCCTTACCCCCAAATCACAAGTCCCTGTCTCTCTGTTTTACATGGTGGCTTCTAACTTTCTGTGCTTGACCACCTTGAAATGCTCCAAGGAGCTAAGGCACATAAAATAAAATTAAATAAACTTAACAGAAACTAGATCTGTCATTTATAAAGACATACAGTTGAAAATTTCAAGATTATACTGAGGATATTACTTGAAGTTTTGGAATAAACAGTGTGGCTTCATTAAAATATTAACACACTGTAGTCAGAAATGCTCCCATCTTCAATGTTAGACCTTACTTTGCTCAGAGAGTATCACTGATATAATTCTGTTGAATTAATAAATATAGCTGAATATATTTACTGAATTTTGTCAGAAGCCTGGCAGCAAGTTCATTGCAAAAAGGAAATCTTTGGGAGAGCCTGTGTAATGATACCCTTCTCAATATGTAATCAGGGCAGAAAACAAAAAATGTGACAAAAACCCCACTGGATTTGAGCTCAGAGAAAGACATGATCTGTGCTTATATATGGATGACAGATTATCACACAAAGGAGACTGTAATTTATTTCTCATTTGATACAGTGAATTTCATCTCACAACTGTAACACAAAACCACAAAAAGTAGTCCAATAAAATTCTTGTATTTGATTCTATTCAGAACTCTTATTTACAGACTTTAGTCCTGCCTTCTTCATGTTAATCAGAGAACAACCCGTTTCCAGCTCTTTTCAGAAAATCCCGAACTCTCAAAGGCTCAAACCAGAAATGAAACAAGGAGGGAAAATTAACTTGTCTGAGAGAACTTCCATTAACTCACTGTTCTCATCAGATCATACAGAAACTGGGTTCCTAGACTTATCCAGCCTGGCTACTGGCTTTTTAGATCTTATAGGGGTGATGCAATACTTAAGTGTTGTAAAGGATTAAATTCTTAAGCACTGACAGAGCAGAGCATTTAAGCAAGTAAGCCTGATGAAGTAAGCAACTAAATATGAGATGTGACTTCCATGAAGAAAGTCACTCTAGGGGAAGTTTAGCAGAGGTTTCTACAGCCAACTTTCAGACATACAGGATTAGAGGAGGAGGAATAACCCAGAGAAGGCAAAAATATATTTAATATGCTATTCAAATAGGTACAGCAGGGTATAAAAACCTAAAAGCCTATTTAGTACATTCACCTATGAAAACCTGAAAACAGTTCTGTCAAGAGCAGTAGCAACTTTATATGCTATTAACAGAGCAAGGCCTGATTTAAAATACCCACATTGCATCTTAGATGGTGAAGAACTGTGCTGCAGACAGAGTAACTGAGGATAACAGGACCTGACCAATTCATAGACAGAACATTTTTCCACAGGCAACCCAGAGCTGAACAGAGGAAATAATTCACCAGTACTAAAGGATGATAAAACAGATGTTTGTAATGTAGACATCAGCATTCATTTGGAATCTGGACTGTTTAGTTTAGAACACATGGTATAAGGATGATTGGTAGTGAGGAAATACTGTGAACAAGTTTACATATATCTCATTCCAAAAGCAGACTTTCTGCTTCATGAAAACAAACTTTACTTTAAGTTTAATGCCAAAAACCACCAAAATAATTCACAACCCAACATCTGAATAATTACATTTATACTAGTCTTGCCACAAAATCATGCAATCACATTAACTGCACTATTTCAACATCAGAAATACATAGTCTGCATGTTTGTATACGTTAGTTAACACACATTTTCCAGACATCCACATCAGCAATTACAGTGACATCTTCTTAAAAGATTTGCAAGCATGGATGAGCATTGCTCACATACAAAGTGCGTAACAAAACATGAAACTAAATGTATTTTGCAGGGGGTTTGGATTTTACCAAGAGCTTCTGGCACAGCATAACTCCATTCTATGCTGTCATTCCAGATCACAGATTTGAGAAAAACAAAACATGCTCTCATTTACATTTCAGTCTGTGGTATACCATACCTAGCATGGAATTTCTCTGTGAGCTACATTCACTCAGGTAGAGCATTATTTACTAATCAAGTGTTTGGAAATGCATTAAGCAATTCCTATATGATCAACAGTGTACTTTCCAAGCACTGTAGAATGTATATTCTTCAGAGGTTAAGAATTACCTACCACAGTGAGTCTCACAAAATCCCAATACTTGTTTTCTTTCCAAACAGCCTTACTAGAACACAAGACTGAAAACTAAATATTTACTGTAAATGACTGTTGTTTTTGTAATATGCTCCGCCATTGTATAAATCAATCATTTATAAAAAGTGTTTCATTTGCATGTGACAATATGGGGCAACACCCACTACAAGGAAATAAATCTATTATCTGTGCCAGGTAGTTTTTAAAAAGTTCCCTGTATTCTTTTTCTTCATGGTAGAACTTTTGATTAGAAAGTCATGTAAAAAATATTAAACTGGAAAATAAATCTAATTTACAACGAATAGGATATATCAGATCCATTGGAATAGCAGTAAGTTGTAGATATAAATGTTATTTTCATATGTATTCATACATAGGCATAAAATAAATTACTTATTACTAAACTGTATGATTGGTGCTCATCTAGAGCACCACCTTGGTAAAGAACAGATATCAATATAGTGGTTTTTAAAAAACCCAAAGAACTTGTCAAGCAAAATACAGTGATTTTGACATTAATTTGTGAAACACCTGGCAGAAGAGATAAGGTTTTAGATTAGCATAGGCACACAAGGTGCATCACTGGATGGTTACCCTGAGCAGTTCTGTATATATTTTGAGATGTACTTGACTCAGTAACTATACTTAATAATTATGAATAATGTATAATGCATTGTGTGAAGAAAAATATTTAAATCCTGAACTGATATCATCAGCAGAACAGAACTGCCTGATTTCATGTGAAAAATTAACATTGTCAGGTAAAAGATATGGCCATTTGAACAGTAACTAAAAAGAGAAGTGCAGAACTCTAGGAGGAAAATTTATCTGGGCAGGATTCATATTTGAAGAAAATGTCTGTTCAGCATTCAGAGCAATAAAAGAAGTGGCGCTGTACATCCAGCACATGGAACGACAAGAACCCAGAAATTCTGTTTTCCCAGGTTATAGTTATACTCACTTATACCAACAGGACCTTCCAGCGCATGGAGCCAAGAGCTAAAATAAGATTCTTGAGGGTGCCCATGGATATAGATGCTCAGCAATGAAGGGAAGAGAGAGACCACTTTCACATGGGAAACTCTGAACTCCATTAGCTCCCAGAAGAGCATTCTCATGAAATCAAACTGCTGTGTGCATTTGACTTTTCTTGAGCCATTGATAGGCATATTTAGATTAAATGATACCTAGACTAGAAAACTTCAGGTCACTTAGTATTCTAACAAGCCTCTTTTTCTACTAAAAATAGTGATGTTCAAAATCTTACCTGTTGAGAATGAGTGAATTTAAGACTGTAACTAAATCCCTTATGAATTTAAGTCAAACACTAAAGATTAATTCAATATGGCCCATTTCTGTTTTACATCCTATACTGCTTGCTGTAGTGATGAAGTATTGGAATGGTCTTCCCGGGGAGATGGTGGATTCACCATCCCTGGATGTGTTTAAGGAAAGACTGGATGTGGCACTCAGTGCCATGGTTTAGTTGAGGTGTTAGGGCACGGGTTGGACTCGATGGTCTTGGAGGTCTCTTCCAACCTAGATATTCTGTGATTTTGTAAATAAATGCTCTGCCCAAGGGGAATTACAGACATGTAAGTTGATTTCTATGCCACTTCTCTACCTTCCCTAAAAAACATCTACAGAGCTATCTATGGTTGATCCACACATGACTAAGTCTGGGTATGTGCAACAATAATTCTGTAATTAGAATGTCCAGAATTACACAAGATGTATGCAACATAAGGTCTTTTTTAAAGTTACTTTACAACCTCTGGTGTACATCATCGTTTCGAATTTTAAAGGCGTAGATTGCAACTGACTTACTTTTTGGTTTCATGTAAGATGTGTTCATACTGGCATACCTTTTTTTCATAAGAAAAAGCTTTTATACTCCTTTAGCCTGAGTGGCTTTTATCTTACACCAACAGAAACAATAAAATCAAAGAGAAACAGAAGTTTCTCCAAGAGCTGTCCTCATAAAGGAAAGAATTATGTTAACTCACAGTAATTATAAATGCAGTCATAACATTGGCTGCAATATAATGTAGACATGCCTGTTCTAGCTTTGGAATAATTTCCTGGGATACTTGCAGAGATCTAGGTGGGGCAGCACAGAGCTCATAGGCAACTGGCAAAATGGTCTATTTTGGGCAGTCAGAAGCTCAATGGAATAGAAAGCTTTACAACAAAAACACAATTTGAATCCTTACACAAGATTAACAAATCAAAGTTACAATTACACTTCTTCTTAGTCTTCAATATGCTTGGATGATCAGTGCCCTCACTTCCACTAGGTTTTGCCTTTATATTTACTGGAATGAATACTTTCATTCTTCAAAAGGCCCATACATGGATGAGACTGGAATTTCCAATCAACCATTACTATTTGATCCAAGATACACGCTCTCCTGCAGGCTCCTTTGAAATTCAGTATTAGATTTGGTTTTGTTGTAATCTTAGCTCAAGTTGCAAGTTAAATATTGACATTAATTTAAGTCCTATCTATGCATTAAAAAAACCCCCAACAACATAGCTTGGTATGGCACTGGAAAATTAAAGGACAGGTAAAGATGAATTTACACAATTCGTCAGTTGCTCACACCACCAATTCCTAGTGTGGCTGCCTGCTTACAACACTCATATACTATTAGAGTTTCACAGATATTCACAATTACTTCCACCTCTCCAGAATAATCAATCCACTAATAATCCTAAGAATCCACTAATAATACCTAAGACAGCAGCAAAATCTACTGTAATAAAAAGAACCAGGAAATGTGCACCTGAGTTCAGCCTGCCACACAAAAAGGAGTGGATTTCTTGTACAGGCACATTATCTCACCACCACTTTGCACTGTGGTGACTCTTTGGGCTAACAGGAGGACATGACTTAGACAGCAGAAAAAAAAACCCTAGCAACATGCTCTGGACTCACAGTGGTTTTCCTCACTGTGTGATTTCTCTTGATTTCTCTCAACACCTACTGCCCACATCAACTCAGATCCGCTGCTCTTCCATGCTAGCAGTGGTAGAACAATGTAAGGGAAGTGGCCTGTGCCTCCCTCACTGAGGGTCAGGGCCACATACAACCATCAGCACAACTCAGGGCAGTCCTCCAAATTCCCTGATTTTACTCCTGATGCAGTCCTTATAAATTATTCCAGGGGAGCTGGCTGTCTGCACATAAAAGCATTCTGACTGCTCAAATGATTCCTGTGCTCAGGCCCTGTACAGGGGCCAGGAATGCAGAGATGCTGTAGTGGATACAAAAAAAAGGAGACAGAGGAACAGTGCACAGGGAGGAAGACAAAATCTTTTTGCTCTCTTGCCTCATGTGCAGATATCAGGGGACAAAGCAGACAAAAAACCCACTCCTAAAAGTAGAATCAGTACAGGATTATGCTTACATGTTAATAAAAACAAACAAAAAACCCAAACAAAAGAACAAAACATTTTTCCCTCTGTTATTACCTATTACAGTTATTACCTATTTCTTTTTTTCCTCAGGTAGGAAATGAGACTTTAAGCAAGAAAAACACAGATACTTCAGGTAAAAGGAGATCCATCAGAAAATTTTCCTTCTAAAAACTTAATCTGTGAGTAGAGACATCAATACAATATTCTAAGACATGCTTTGTTATCTAATTGCCTCGTATAAAGAATTAAAGTGACATTACTGTGCAGAACAATCTGCAATCTACTCTAATACATTTCTTTTCCTAGGCTTAAAGACAACAGCAACATTAATCAAAGACATAGTATTTCTGCTACAGAAAAAGTAGCCTGTCCTCCCTAAGAGATATAATGGCTCCTTATATGACTTTTATCTGTATACTATTCTGACCTGTTTTCTATTCCATCACGTGAAATTACTGAGGGATGCACATGGTGAAATGTAAGAAAAGGCAGAAGACACCTCACTGAGCAAGAAACCCTAAAAAGGAAAAAATGGTACTCTGATCATGTTCATAATTCTTCTTTATATGACTTTCAAAACATACTTCATCTATCCTGAGAATCACAGGCTATTTAGGAGCTACAAAGATTACCAAACCTGCACCAAACCTCAAAGTGACAGTGCTTTGCAATGGTACAAGTGGGTGACCAAGTAATTAGTTTGCAGAACTACAAAAAAGGGTGACTTCCCAACTATATTGTACATGTTATTAATACATTTTAAGGTAATTTAGGTAATGTATTAGTAAGGTAGCCTAAAAACACAGGACAAGCTGACACTTTATCTCCTCAGTAAGACAATACTGTCCAGCAAATATTTGTTAGACATTTTCAACTTTGTCCAATGTTATATAACATTTATACACAAGAGCTGATAGACATCTTGCTCCTAAAAGAAGTAGTAACACTGTAGCATGGGTACTTCCCCCAAATTTCACAACTAAGAAAGGAACACTACAGGTTACTGCTCTGCTTTGCTACAGTTCACTGTTTCTAGTAGGTTTTGAAGGTGTTCTTTGAACAGGCAGTGCTCTCTTACTGCAGTGCTGTAGGGCACTTCCTGATAAGCAGGAGGAAGCAGGAGAAGCTAAATGAGTGTTACTTTCTGCAAAAACTGAGTCACAGTTACAAACCTTTATGCAACAAAGGCCCCTCCCTTTGTGCCCTCCTGCTCACAGGCTGCAGCAACCTTCAGCAGGCTACCAGTCTAAAGTCGTGTTCAAAAACCAAACAATGAAATCGGCAACTTTTGTAACAGGTCACATGAACCTGTGACCATGACTTTGGGAAAGTTCTAAGTTTAGCAAACGTTGCATCTACTATTCTAATAATGTGACAGCGAGGTCTTGTTTACATGGTTTATTTATAACACTGTGTAGGATGGGGAGGTTCAGCCTGAAAATAAAAATGAGGTATTAATGGGAACTGACTAACAGTGACAATGGCCACTAATGGTTCTCCATTATCATGAGTGGGCTCATAGTAGGAACAGCAGGGAATTAATCAACACAGGCTTGTTATGTCATACAGTGACCAACTAATCCAAGTCAATGGAGAGATTTGTGCTGCTTTCAATAGCACTTGAATCAAACAAGCCACAAGGCAAAAACAACCGGACCCCAAAACAGTTGATATCAAACCCTTGGGTGTGTACTAAATGAGCATGACTGAAGTTCCCAAGCTGACACATCGTCTGCGAATAGCCAGCTACCCAGACTTGTGAGCACTCACAAATAGAGTTAATTGCCAGTAAATCTGGCAGCTGTTTCAGCTTTGTGTTGGTCAGAGTTTATAGAGCCAGGCTTTGCAAACAGTGCTAGAAACCCTTGTCACTGCTAGAGACCTGTCAGTGCATCTGCTAACACCTATGGTCTACTCACCCAACAAACTGATGCTGCTTAACTGATGCTGCATTCTTGCCTTTCTGCAAAGGGTTAACACCACCAAATGGAGGAAAAAAATGTATGAACAAACCTAAACAAGAAGCAGCCTGAACCCTTTGCTAAATGAACACACCCTCTGTGCAGCTGAACTGCACTGACAAAGCTATACAAGCACCTAAATGCCAACTGCATTTTGAATTACTATATCTCTAGTTCAGTGTATAGGATCAAGCTGTAATTACATTTTTATGGCCAGTTTATATTCTTACCAAATTTAGCCAAATGGAACAGGGTAAGACCATTGTACATGTTTAGAAAATGAAGGAGGCAAAGAACCAGTACTTGCCAGTTTCAAAAATATTTAAGTTTATACTATGCAATATGAGGTTTTATATTGTCTGTATATTCCAACTGCACCTCAAAGACCCAAACTAGACATACTGTCATGACATATGGCTACCATGAACTTATTTATAATTTTAGGATCTCTCCATGAGCACAATCAGATGGAACAGGCATCCACAGTGTACTTCAGAAAAGGACTGATGGGATTTCTAGTGTCAGATGCAATAAGGGTTCTTCATAAACCACAAAGCTTTTGAGAAAAGCTACAGGCAGATTCCCAAAAAGGGTACAGATGGCTTTCAACATTTTCTCTGTATATTGTTTCATACAAAGAAAACAAAAGGAGACCTGAAGAAGAGGTAGAAAGTATTTCTTCCTCTGTGTGACTTCTCTCCTTTAATTTACTTCAATTCTGAGAGAAATGCTCTTTGATGAATCTACGTATTTAGCGAAACCAGGCAAAGACCACATGAGTCATCTTCCCAATCCTATAAACACCAAAACTCCTGTGACTGAATGATTCAAAAGTTAATGATACAACACATTAAAGGGACAGTTTACAGGAATTAACTATCCAAATTGTAGGTCTTATTTTTAATAAGAATATCATCATAATAAAATATTACTTACAAAATGCTATAGAACTCAATTAACTAGAAACTGCCAAGCTCATCTTTGAAAAACATTGACTCTGTGCATCTGTGTGTTTGTGTCTGTGCCTATGTGTATGTGTGTGAAATAAAAAAGTAAAAACAACTCCAAATAACATTCCTTGCTGCTGTTATTAGAAATTATATGAACCTACACTTATGGCATGAACACATTCCAATACCTTTATGTCCCACCTCTGCCCTGGCCTTGCGTAGCACATTCACAAGGAGAGAAGAGACTGTAAGACTGGGGACACAGCTTATCTCCACTTGGAGGGTTTGCAGGAAGAAACTACTGGGACAGTGAAAGTTTTGTAACATGAAGGTACTCCTGAATCAATGCAACTAAGTGTGGAACACTTCCACAATACTAGTGTGTTTTTCAGTCCTAGATTCACTGTTACAAGTCATCAGCTACTTGCTGACAGCCTCTTGTGTGCTCAGTGAGAATGGATAGGGAAATCAAGATTTAACCAAGCCTTTAAAATGATTGCTGAAAGTAATTTTAAAAGAATCCTTATTTGTGTTAAAGATCTAAATCAAACATGATTTCTTTTATACAGAGGGTCATTCTATTCTGTATCTAGATTTTCACTGCAGCACTTAATGCTGTACAAGATTGCAGACTCTTGTCCGCTTAGAAATAGCAGAGTAACACTTAGAACACACATTTCCTCAATGCACAATCAGGAATACTGATTAAAAAAACGTGTCACCTTGTTTTATGGTTCAAATGTACTATAAAAATGTTGCCCAGAAACATCTGGTTTGTATTCACACCAGTTTGGTTTAAATATGTATGTCAACAGATAATCCTTATATTCCAAGTCGAGTGAAAACAGACATTTTCAGCAAATTTGGCCTCTCCCAAATTCATCTGAAATAAGTGATAATTTCTACTTTATTTGGTGCAGAATATCATCCACTAGTGCTAAAACTCTCAATGAATTTCAAAATCTTACCTTGAATAATCAATTCTTACCTCATCCTGTTACCACTGATCTCAGCGACCCAGGAATATATTCTAAGTGATCATTAAGTAAACAAGCCTGTGCCTTTTTAGATTTGAAATTATATTTTTCAGAGAACTGACAACAGCATAAAAATTAATCATAATAACCCTTATTACAGGTGCATTCTTACTTTCAACAGCTGAAAACTGTTTCTTCTCAATGCAAAATAACTTAGCATTTAAACAGAACAGCAATCATGAAACAACAAAACTATGCAGCAGTTCTCAAGAAGCAAAAGAATAAAACCTGGCTTTCTTCATCTGCATTTTCAAGCCCTCACAAAGATTGCAGTAAAGACAGCATAACTACCCAGGAGGTAGGAAGAGTACTACACTGTAACCACAGCTATTAGAAGCAATCTGAATCAGAGAACTTAAAATCAGGCTTAGTTTTAAGTATTCTGTTTAATGTAGCAGAAAGGATAAAAAAAATCAGGTTTTTTCCAGAATACAAAGGGCCTTTAGGACATAAGATACCATGACAAGTTATTGTAATTAATCTTTCTAAACTGTTAATAAAATGATAGATTATATGAAAATTAAATCAAAGGAAGTTTTTTGTAGAGTTTTGAGCAACATTCAAGCAGTACGCAACTCAATCCTTAAAAATAATTTCATTTTCATGACACAAATCAAATTTAAAAGCCTAAAAAAATCAACTCATAATTAGGCATATGGTAGCACCGAAATGCTTTTTCAAAAGTAATTTAGTGATGTTACTGGGACGAGGGAGGAACCAAGCTTTTGTAGGAAATCTCTCAGTTCCAGAAAGTATGCCAAATTACACAGAAGCTAATTAGAAAGCCTTAGAACACCCTGCTTTTACAACAACACAGACATAACAATCAATCTGTGTGAAGAAAGGAAACCAAGAAGGAGCAAACTGTGCCACCCAAAAACCTACACACCCAGTCGTGCATCACTTCAGTTAGCAAGAAATGTCACTGAGCTCCACAGGGACGTGCCTCACCTGCAAAACAACTTTACCTTACCTTCATTGCTTCTAAATGTAGGGCAGAAAGAAGATACCATGTCAGAATCATTCAATTAAAAAAATATTTTAATATCTAAACATGCAGAAAAGTCAACAAAATTGAAGATTAAATTCTCATAGGACAACTTCTGGTAACATTTAAGTCTATTGCCATGACACGTGTTCATGCATCGGTTTTGCCTCTGCTGTGCTTTCAACTGAATGAGTAACAGATTTAGGATTTCTGCAAAGCACTGTGTTCACTAGAGAAATGTTCCACAGTGCACAGTGCCCTGTTGTTTATGGAAGTTTCAAAATGGTAGTCATGATCTACTGAGCCCATTTTCAACATCTCACATTTAGTTAGGCATTCCAAGGCAAAGACAAATTCCAAAGAATTTACAAACCTAAACAGTTACAAAAACAGGAGCCTTTGGGGAAAACAATGAGGTTTTACCTTGTTTAAAACTTCTTTACACAACTGCGCCTGCTTTGCAAAATGTATTTCTCATTGTGATTTACAGTATACCACAGATGTTTCTTTGTGAACTTAATAAAGTTATCCACATTTTTTAAATAACAGTTGAACACCAGAGTTCCAGTCCACTGACAGTCCTAGATAAAGGCAAGTAACACTCCAGAGGAAAGAAAAAAAAAAAGAAGGAGACAGTGGATATAGAGGAAGCAACAAGAAGTTTTGGAAGAAACAAACAGAAGAGAACAAAAGTTCCAAAGAGCCTGAGCTGCATCGAGGAGATTTATGTGAAACATTTTGACTTTACATTCTTAGGAACTTTGATCTAAGGGTGCAGAGTGAGGTGGGTGAGGACAGGAAGGATTAAAAGGGAGAACAGAGAAATAGGGCTTAATCTATTTCTGATTTTTGAAAGCCATATTTAATGTAGGTTTTCAAGTTGCACTGTTGGTACACAGCTGAGGCAACACGAAGTTCATAAATTCTGTAATTCATCCTGTCATGACAAACACTACCAGGTAACAATCCTGCATTGACCTTGAGCATGGGCTAGGTCAAGTGACAAAATGTCAGTAAGAAATTAACAGACTTATAAAATAGTTTCATATTACATAAAAAGCTACGATGGCCTTATCATAGGAATTAAACTTTGATTAATTCACAGTAAACCATCAGAAAATTTGTTAGAGCTGAATGCTTTGAATTCTTACCAAGATTTAAGAAAGAAATAAAAAGGCACCTTTTTTGCTAAGTTATCCAAATTTTCCTTCATGAAACAAATGCCATAAATACATAAATGGAATAAATATATTTGTGAGACTATTAGACTGCAGCAGAATCTGTGAAAAGCTACCTTGTTTCAGTTCATAAAGATGCTGCAGTAGCTGTTCTGCAGAAGTAGGCAACGGTCAAAAGAAACAGGTAACACCTTTAATGTGCAATTTCTAATTCTCTTACATGATTAACAGCCTTAACATTATGCTCACCACATTGCCCTGTTGGGCATGATACACCTCCTGTCTTTGTCAGAAAGCATTGAACACCTCACCCAAAACACCCTGTGGCAGACTGCACATACCCTAAATTGCTTGCTCACATCTTTACTCCTCTTTTCTACCTGAAAAGAGGAGTTATCGTGATCACTGACAATTCTGCTTTCCTCAGAGAAAGGAAGTTATCATCCAAGGAATGAGATAAAGTTTCCTTTATTTCTCAAAAAGGCATGAATTCTTTACTTTGGTGCTGCTAGAAACACAGCAGACTCCCATGACGAAAACGACAGGATACTGACTTAGTGCCTATGCCTGATCAAGGGCTGTTCATGAGTAACACCAGAACTGCACACACTTTTAAAAATCTTTTTTTAAACATTAATGTTCTCATATACCTTCACCATCCAGATTATCCCCACTTCTACAAAAACTTCTGTCATGTCCCTTCTTGACTCCCATCTTCCCTCATTAGATTCAGAGGCACGAGTGTAATAAATAGCTCTAAGGGTAACTGCCATTCTCCACCTTGCATAACGTAACCATCTAATGAGGAAATGGTATCTCAAATACATTTCAAATGCATCATGTTTTCTCCTGAATGAAAAAGCCAGACTGCAAGAACTGACTTGACATTCGGCCCTGGATCATACCACAAGGAAATCCTTAGGACTGTGAAGGAGAGTAGCGTGTTCAAGTCACAGAAGAAACTCCCAATTAACTTTTTGGAGAGCTCCCACAAATCACGAGTGCAACACTGCCAAATCTCCTCTACAGCCACAGGAAAGGTGCAATTATCATTTAGCAACAAAACAGCAACTCCTCCAGGCAGAACTAAATCACAAACATCATACTGAGAAACAGAAATCGCTCCTCCTTTCACTCTGCCCTCAGGCTTATAATTAAAGGAAACTCAAGAGATCCTCTTTATTTCTATTCCTTGAAAACAAAGAGCCCTGTTGAGTCAGGGAATCCAGCTTCCACCAGAAACAACTTCTACTCTGAACCAAAAAATGGTTTCCAGACGTAGAAGGCAACAGAAAATATATGGTGTCTTTTTTAAAATAAGATCAATAGATCTGTTAAATTTAAGTGGACCTTCATAAGTCTCATAAGACTTAGAATGCCTTCATTATGCTGAAAAGCTAGATGTTTTCAGATAAAAGGGTAACTGACAGAAGTGAAGAGGGGCCATCATGGAACTTGAAGAACAGCTGTTAATTATTACCTGTGTGAAAGCAAAGGGATGACAGGAGGACAAAATTAGGTGACAAATTTATGTTTCTGCTGAAACCACAGTTTTTAAGTGTCCACTTGGGTTAAAAAAATTAAGCTCTGAGCTTATGTTTTGGAGGTACTCTATTAGTCCACTTGGATTGCTTTGAGAAAATGCTCTCCAGCTGCTGACAGGTCATTTCTGTCCTTCAGCCTGTGGGAGCCATTCCATGCTGGTAGCTGTTTGGGTTCATCCCAATAACTTCCATGGGGACACTCAGCACATTTAGCAAATACCTCACATTCTGGGATGAGAATGAGTAGAATCCATAGCTCTGCAGTCGAGGGCATTTATTATGCAAGACTCACACACAGACTGATACTGCTCAGTGCTCACAGACTTCCTGGAAGGTTGTTTCTCATAGGGGCACCACCTCAAAGCCACGAAGGGCACATGGAAAATTCCAGGAAAGCTTCACTTCAAACCACAGGACTTTTTTTTCCTAGGTTAAGAAGGTTATTTAACTATTTTGCAAGGCAGTTCTAGTACAGGCTAGTACACCACTGCAGAGATGTACAATCAGTACAGATTTTCTCTTCAGGTTACAGTAAGCTTTGCAATGATATTCTGGTGGCTCATTCAGAAGCCTGTGTTATTGTCAGCATACAGTCATCCAGGTGACTAAATGGTGAAGTAAGCATTGCAAATTCCCTCTTCAGAGGAGATGCAGTAGAATCTTCCAGACAACATATCCCAGGGCTGCTTTGCTGCACTTCAAGCAGTTATCTGTGCAACTACACATTTATGGGTCCAAACACAGTTCTGTTTGACAGGTGTGTCCCTAGCAGCATGTAACCAGGAAAACCTTAGTGGAAAACCAGCAGCTATTACATTTCTAGAAGCTAATGAGTAATCCAAGTTTTTGATTGAGAATACCATTTTAAGAACAGCACAAATTTACTGATACCGTTTTTCAGAATTTCTTTTTTAAGCCAGCTAGATAAAGGCTTGTGTTCCTGAAAGCTTGCCCACTTCTCTCCTCTCTTCCTCTGTGTGACCCAATCTAATAAAAGACATAGCCACTCTAATAACCACACCATCCTCCCTTGGAATGCTCTGGGACAGCACAATTCAGCCCAGGTTTGCACTGCACCATGACATCACTACACAGCATAACAAAGCCCTTCAAATGCCACATTCAACCTTGACAAGCAGATGCCACTGTATCACAAAGAAAGGCTGAAAAAGAAGGACTGCTAACATTGAACAGTGCACAGGGCTGAACCTCTACTTCCTTCAATTTTCCAGTCGAGACTTTGGCTAAGCCTACTCAAAACCACTTGGGAATAATCCCAAATTAACTATTTGGTTAAGCTGTGGAATGAAAATATCCCTGGTTTAGATTTAGTTCAGATTAGTTTAGTCTATATTTAGTTCAACACTTACCTTTCAAATAAAAAAAAAAATCCCAAACTTAAGGGTGAGAGCACCTGATACAGACACATCAGCCTTATGGGGACAAAACTTGGCACACTCAGTTTTGCCTTCTGGAAATTTCAACTGCCTTTACAGCTCCTCTACAAGGACCTTTATTTCGTGCTTTATTTGGTGTTTTATTTGGTGCTTATTGTGTAACTCTTAGTGATCTTTTTCTAGATCTTTCACATGCTCACAGTGACTAGTGTACCAGAAGTTACTTGTTGATGATATAGTTCCCTGTTTCACATGGTCCACCACATCTTCTTTGAACATGAACAGTCTGGGAAGATGCCACCTCAAATTAGAGACCTATTTGCTGTCTGGTCTGTCTAGAGAAAGCAACAGCTTTGGGAGACAGACAGACATTCAATAACTTTTATGAACAATTTCACCAAAAAAAACCCCGACCAAACCAACCAGCCACAAACCACGAAGCCCCCACCCCCCACTCAGAAGGGATCAAAGAGAACCCAGCAGCTTTTTAATACCCAGTAGTGAAATACAAAGAGTTACAGTAAAGAGCGTATAATCCTTGTCTACCAAATGCTACTATTAAAAGCTTACACATGTGGCCCACTACGCTTTCACATTATCTGATTCTTAGTAAAAAGACAAGGCCAGCTCCAGCAGGAGACTGTAAACAATCCCAGGCTTCATTCAGCCTTCCACAGAGAATCCACGGCCACAAAGGCTACGGAACATCCTCGGGCTGCTCTTGAGAGGCGGGCTTGGCAAGCGGAACAGAAATGAACCAGCATCCTTTTAACATTCTAGATACAAGCTACTGCTGTCATTGCTGTAGTTGGGAGAGCGACCGTAATATCAATGGCATCCTTGACACGGTACTTATGTAATAATTAATTGCGGGGAATGTCACGTTCCAGCGGGCATAGAAGCCATCCCCCGGGGGTAATGCATTGCTTTTCTCCGCTGGGAGAGCACAGCACGGACAAGAGCAGCACGCTTCGCTGCTTGCCGTCGCTCGCAGTGCGACACAGAGCCGTCCTTTCACTCAGCACCCCGCACAGGGAGGCTTGGCAGCGCCTCGCTCGCCCGTGATAGATAAAGGCGAGTCCCCGGCCCCCGGCACGGCACAGAGAACGCCCTCGCTGTTTCAAGAGCCGTCAGTCCCGGGGAGCTACCGCCCGCCGTGCCCCTGCGGCGGGCCCACCGGCAGGGCTGGGGTCCCGCTGTCCCGGGGCCGGCTCCCCATTCCCGCCGCCCTGAGGGGGACGCGGAGCCCCGCTCCCCGCACGTGACGTGCGGCGCCGCATGACGTCACCCATAAATAGCCGCGCAGGCGCGCGCCCGCGTCGTGACGT
>VZSE01009967.1:0-11362 GCA_013398275.1 Promerops cafer | reverse complement strand
ATGAGTATGTATTATATTATGGGCTTTTCACAATGTTAAAATAACTCTGCTGTTAGGTTATAGTTTTTCTGGTTTTTTGCTTAGTCATGGCAGTGGGATAGCTGATATATAGTTGTGCTTGTGAAGGGACTGTCTGTTTGGTTGGGATGACATCCACGAAGGTGTGATGAGGACCCTGCTATTGATGTGCCAACTATCAGCATCGGCCATCTGAAGAAAGCATGGACCAAGGCCCAGACTGGAGCTGATAATAGAGATGGACTATGAAAAAGTTTGAATATGCATAGTGATGTATGAATATGCAACAGGTTGGGGCAATGGAAAAGGTATTTAAAGAATGTCTCCAACCCTAGTAGCTGTGCTTCTCGGCTGAATGCCAAGGCACCCGGCCCTACTAACCCTTTGCTTTATGTTTGTCTCCTATTGTCTTTATTCTTATTAAACCTTTTATAATTTACCAGAAGTGAACCTCGTTTTTCACACCCTTCTTGAAAATCGGGACAACATTCTCCTGCTTCTAGTCAGCTGGGACCCCTCAAATCCTAGATCTGAACTCTGTGTTTGCTCTGATTTCTCCGGGGGAAGCAGCCTGTTCACATATGCATGTTTGAGCTTCTATTCTCCTCAGGTAAACCCACTTTGAGGGCAGTAATGGTTAAAAGAACAATTAAAAATACTTTCTGATTACAGGCACAATGTCATTCCAGATAAAGCAATCTCTTCAAAAGCTTTTTAAGGTGGGACTCACAGGGCACAAGTGAACTGCCATGAAAGTCAGGTTTGAAAAAAGTTAATCACGGGAATTTTTCATGATTTACAGAAAGGAAACTGTAGAAGCCTTGCTTAAATGAGGGCATGGTTTGAAGCACTCTTCCTTTGAAAGAAATGTCATTGTGAGCATGG
Organism: Promerops cafer; assembly: GCA_013398275.1. NCBI lineage: Eukaryota > Metazoa > Chordata > Aves > Passeriformes > Nectariniidae > Promerops > Promerops cafer. Next base: position 10,459 of record VZSE01009967.1, on the reverse strand, counting down.
TGATACATTTAATGAGATTACTTAATTTCATAGAATTAGCAATAAATGTTCGAGTGACAATTGATTACATTTCCTTTCAATAATTCAGAAAGTCAGTAAATGTCAATTTTCTGCTACTCCCCACCCAATTCCCCTGTCATTCACAGCAAACAGTGATAAGCATTCAATAGGAATTTGATGAGGTGATGTTTGATCTGGCAGCTGAAAGTTCAGTGATCTGTGATCCCAGTGCAGCTGGGTTGGCCCATCCATGTCAGATGAGGCTCTGCAGGGATCAGAGTTCCCTGGAACAAGCCATGCTCCTTCAACACCCATTTCACTTTACAGTGCATGGTGCAGCTCCTGTCCACACACCAAGACATTTTCTAACGTCAGAGCCAGCTTGTTAGGGCTTCCTAACCTGTCTGTATTTAGTACAAATTCCCAGATTCAGGGGAGCTGGAGGAATGTGTTATTCCAGAAGGAATTGTCTTAAGTGAACATACTGTACTTGTTCTTTGCAAAGCAAAGATAAGGAGCCTGTCACATTCTGCTGTTTAAATTAAATTGATTCCACTTCATGGATTTTGGTGGCTTGGAAACAGTTAAGTGACATTTTGTGAGCATTTTCTTTCTTGTGCATTTCAGTTCTATGTTTGAGGAACTCTCTCATGTGTTTTCCTGTAGAAAGCAGGTGTTCTTTATTTGGCTGGATGTGTGGGGCATAACTCCACCAAACTCACACACCGATTCTAGGAAATGCTTCTGTTTCCATATTCTATTTTATATACATATTAATTGATTTTCCTGGATAAACATACATATGATAATAATTTTCCCCAAAATCATTAACATATTTTCTCTTTCCTTTACGCATGTGTTCTTCTGTCATGGGGGTCTCTTTGGTGGCCCCTAGTGGTTGGCAACCCCAAAGTCATATCTTTACTGGTAAAAGTTGGCACAACTGGGCTGGTTGCTTTCTAGTTCTTCTTCCTACAGAATAAGCATTGTGCAGTTCCATAAGCCAATGGGTTTTTAAAAATCAGCATTGTATTAACCTGATGCCTTTTCCAGGGCTACCTAAAAACAGAGGCCAGACAAAATTAAGAGAATAAAAAGCAGTTATATTTATTGAACGGCCTTCAGGTACATTTTGGGTAGATTAACTCCCCCCCGCCTCGCCCAAGGGCTACACCCAAAAATGGATGGCGGGTCACGGGTTTTCATACTTTTATAAGTTTGGTCTATTTGCATATTGGGGGTAAATCTTCCAATTACAGCTTCAGGTAATGAAGCCATTTACCCCAGTTTGCTCCCTCCCCAACTCTTGATTATTTCTTGGAGGCTGAGACAGTGAGGTGTCTTTGATTCCCAGGCCTAGAGAGGAATTGTTTTGTCTGACCAAAATGGAAAAGCAGTAGCAAATACTCTATATGGAGTGTAGAGTTATACACTAAAGAACTGCAGGTTCACAAATACATGAAAAATATAAAAGCTAAAATCTTAAGGCATCAAACCCACCAGGTGCTAATGATTCTTCATCTGGCAACCACACTGTGACCTTCTGGATGTTACTGGGAACACTGGTGTGAAGTCCAAGGGTCTGGTAAGAACTTTCTCCTCAGCCTGAACTTGCTGCTGTTCCAGCCCCAGACTGGCACTGCCTGCAATGTTAAACAGAGCAGGAGGTGCCGCCTGTGGGAGGCTGAGTGTCCTCTTATCCCTGGCGCAAATCCTGGGCATGGAGACTTGAACCTTGCAGCAGGTGCTGGGACTTCGCTCTCTCTGACAGGGTGGGGAAAAAAGATTTTGTTGCGAATCCTGGGACAACACAGGCCTGTGGGCGAGCAGCTGAGTCCGTGGCCACCATGACCCACCATGAGCCACCACAGCACTGGGCTGTCCAGTATGGGAGCCTGGCACAGTCTCACTGCCAGCTGAGCTGTGCCCATGTGCCATGAGCACGGGGGCTCTGGGTGCTGTCCTAAAGCTCTGTTGACAACAATGAGGGAATGACTGGGGATACATCTGTTAGCTTGTGTTGAGTTTCTCCTGCAGGGATCTTTTGTGTCCTGAAATCAGTGGGCTTGCTCCTTTTTGAAGGCTGTCATGGAGGCACAGGAAAGAACTGTCCATCTGAATTGCTAAAGTTTTAAACATCCATCAGGCTGCTGCTCGTGCTCCTGAGGAAATGTGGCTCCTCAGGGATCTCAGGCTGCAGTCCCAGGGCTGCTCTTGGCACAGTGGAAGTCACCACTTCAGTACCACTGGCACAGCCTTGGCTGGGCAATTTGTCCCTTCCTTGGGACAAATTTCTGGGGATTTAGGTGACTCTGGTGACCTGCTTCAGGGCTATGCCAGCTGAAAATTAAAGCTGAGAACTTTCTGTTAGTTTTGAGACTCACGAAATGGACTGCAGGCACTTCCATCCATCAGGGTGGGACTGGCAGTGCTGAATTAGAACAGCCTAAACTGGGGTGGGACTGGGGGCTTCAGGCAGAGAGCAGGAATTGATGTGGGATTAGGGGAGCAGGGTGAATGTGGCCTCTTGGTGTGCTGTGGAGATGAAGCCTTTTACATCTTCAGATGATAAATGCAACTCAGTGTCTAAAAAAGTGTCTAAACATCCAGATTTCAACAGCTTTTTAGACAAAGTATGGAACACACAGGCTGGAAATTCTTGTTGTCTCCAGCACTCCAAACTTTTGCCATGTTGAGCTTTCTCATTAAAAGTTGCAGCCATTGAAAACAGCAAGATTTTCTGACAATGGCTGATACTGAATGGTGTAGAAGACCAGAGAAATGGCTAAATGGGTCAAAATTACTGAAGTGTGTGTTTGGGGTGGGCAGAGCAAGTTCTCTGAAGGTGGGAGGATCTCTACTCCATACCCACCCACCGCAGCCTCTGCTCCATCCCGAAGTGGCTGCAGAGTCCTTGGCACAGACACCAAAGTCCAGCCTGTGGGGATGGACCAGAGCAGGTAAAAGATGGCATCTTTTTCCTATTTGAAAGAAGTGGAGGTCATTTGTGACCCATCTGGATGAATTCTTATGTCATAACACAGGGATGGGAGAAAGGTGGGTTATTAATCGCCCTGGAGAAACCTTTCCTGGAAACCAAGGAAAACTAGGAAAAGCCCAATCAATAAACACTGGTCAAGAAAACTCAGGGGGAGCCACGTGGAGGTTTGAACTTGGGGAGATCCCAACGGGGTTGAGGGGCCACTGCAAGCATCTCTTTAAACACCTTCAGGCCTGAGGGGTTTGGTGTCCATACCCCCCACCTCCCCCTAAGGGGTCTGAGGGTCTTGGGGTGTCCTTGTGCCCCATCTCTGTTCTTTGGGTGATCTCAGGGTGTTCTCCACATTGGGAACAGCCAAAGCAGCCACAGGATTTGGGGGCTGGCCTCTGCAGGAAGCTTTGTGTCTCCACTTTGGTGCTGTGTCCGGGATTTCAGGTCCTTGGCACGCATGATTTCCCACAGTCAGTGGTGGGAAAAGCTGGGTTTAGGTGGGAAAAGCTGGGTTTAGGTGTTGCCTTGGGACACTGCGAAACACTGGGAATTTCCATGTCGACAGGGGTTCTGCGGCTTCCACAGAAATTCCCCTTTGCTCTGGCCTCAATGAATCCGAAAGAGCTAGAGTCAGTTTGGGGTTAGCCCAAGACACAAGAGCGTCTTGATGATGTGGAGGGAACCAGGGGGTGACCCTGGGAGCACTGGGAGTGAACTGGGAGCAATGAGGAGAGTCTGGGAGTGACACAGGGATGGCACTGAGAGCACTGGGGGAGACAAGGGATGGGACTGGGATGGCGCTGCAGGGAGCAACACTGAGTCCACCAGGAGTGAACTGAGTCAGCTGGGAGCACTGGTTGGAACTGGTAGCAGGGAGGGGAACCAGGGAGTCCTAGTCCTCTGAAGAGAATGGGGAGCATGGGGAGGGGGCACTGGGAGCAGTGGACACCCCATCACATGTCCTAGTTGCTCAAGTCCAGCTCCCCACTGCATAGTGTAAAGGCTGCAAAAAGCTCGTGGCTGCTACTTTCTTGCCTGCCGAATTCATGTTAGCAGTCTTAAGTGAGAAGCTTAAGGACAGCTCTTCTTGCTGCTATCAATTTTTCTTCGTGCCCTCTGTGGAAACAACTGTGCTTTTGTCTAGGCTCCAAGATCCAGACAACACAATGGTAATTGCAGCAGAGAAGGGAAGGACCCAGTGCACCGGTGAGTTTGATGTGACTTACGCGTGGCAAGCGGATGGTGCAGACCTGCACTTGTTTTTACTTCTAGAGCTTTTTTCCATGAGAGCAGCTGCTGAAAGTTAGCGACAGAGCTGCAAGAGTGGAAAATGTGATGGCATGTCTACCTGACAAAGAAAGTACAGAGACACAGTGTGTTGTGCGCAGTTTCGGGGCTGCTTGGAGAAGGGGTACTTCAAGAACACCCTCTGTTTTGACACATGCTTCTGGGTGATCTATGGACTTGATTATCATGGACTCTGCAACATTGAGAGTGTAAAAAATAGCTAATCTCCACGTTTTGTGATGAACTCTAACAGCTTTGCATTACTTTTCAAGCAGCAAGAGCATTCTCAGCTCACTCCAATTGAGAACGAGCTTTTGTTGGACTTTTGCAATTCGATACACTGCGCACACAAGCCCAGTGCTCTGCCGCTTCATTCTTCACCTTATGTGATCCAGACAGAACTGAAGCCCAGCCATGGCATTCAAGCTTTACCACTTTTCCCCATGTATGCTGCACACACCTACAGCATGCTGCACACTGTTTTTCCTTAGCTTTAGGTACACTCATATCCTTCCTGTTTCGCAGAGTCCAAACTGTCCGTGAAGCTCTCGCTCAGCGAAATGTGCCAGGAGAGAAGCACTTGCTGGATTCGTCATTCTGTGTCCAAGACATTCAACAGAGCACTGCAATCTGGATGACGAGAAGGGGACATGACGAACATGGTTTTGTCCTGGCACATTTTTCTGTGTGAGATGTCTCTCCCGAGCTTTAAGTCCTTGTGGGGCTGTAATGTGCATGGTAGTACTTCAAGCTGAGAAGGCCTGTGCAGAGAGCAGGGTGATGTGGCAGCACTTTGCACATTGTAAAAGAAAGAGGACTGCCTCTTGAATATGATGCAAATACAAGTTTCAGGGGCAAGCTCCATTCAAGCTTGTTGTCCTGGCACAGTTCTCTGAGCAAGACATAGCTGAGAAGCTTTCCATTTAGATTCAGACCACAAGAGAGGCTGAATGCGGTGATATGTTGCACTTAAAGGGAAAGTGCATGGCCCAGCTGTGTTTTGGCAGAAGCAATGCTCTGGAGCGCTTCGCTGCCGGCACAGTGTTCTGTGTGAGAAGTAGACGAGAATTTGCCTCTGCAAGAATGAAAGCGCGACAGGTTACAGAAGGCGAAGAACGAAGCCGCAGAGCACTGGGCTGGTGTGCGAGGCGTACTGGCTGCCAGAGGAGCATGGCTGCCAAAATCACATTGGCAGTCATCAAGTGGGAAGTTCAATGAGAACAATTTGTGCTGCTACCTATTCCTCTTCCAGCCCTATCGGAAAACTACTGTTCTTACGTTTAGGCCCTGAGATCCAGAGAAAACGACAGTAGGTGCAACGGACACCGGATATACAGAGTGCATCGGTGAGTTTGATGTGGCTTTTGTGAGGCAAGGGGAAGCTGCAGCCCAGCAATGGCTTTGTCTTCTACAGTCTATTTAACAAGGGCAGCTGCTGAAAGTTGGCAACAGAACTGCGAGAGTGAAAAATGTGACAGTCCATATATGTTAAAAGGAGGTATATAGTCCCAAGTGTGTTGTGCGCAATATAAATGCTGCTAGGAGAAACGACTGCTTTAGTCTGCCCTGACACTTCCTTCCTTCTCTGTGAGCTCTAGCTGCTTGCACTCAGTGACACTGAAAGTGTGTGAAAGTGATTGCACTTCCCAGGGAAGAGGGAAAGTCAGCAAATGCTTTCTGTCCTGGTACAGATCTCAGTCTGAACTGCAGCTGGAAACATTTCACTGACGATGGACTCTGCCACTTTGAGAGAATGTGCTCATGTTATATATTATATAGTTGAGAAGGAAGGTGCAACAGCAGCAGAAACTTTCTGTCCTGGCATAATATTTGGTTTGGAAGCAGTGCCTCAATGTGTACAATTATGGGGGCGGTATCCATCTTTGGAAGATGGTCTCCTGAAAGATTGAGTTTGGCATGTGGTTTCCACTTCTCAGAGGTGGCCTTCTTGAAATTCTGGCAGCACACATGTTTTGGAGAAGGTAAGCAGCTATGCTGAGTCTTGGTGTGCAGCTGATCTAGTGCCCCAGGCAGGTAATGCCCAGGAACAGTGTTATATGGCACCGTTATATGGGATCAGTCCCTGGGCGTTTTGTACTTTGGAGGAGGGGATGCCATTTCTTTTGAGATGGGCTTCTAGTTCCTCTTTTTGGCAAAGAAAATAGGTTTGGCACTTTGGGTGGTCTTGGTGAGTTTAAAGGCTTTTGCCAAAAGGCAGCTCTCTGGGTTAGAGCTGTTGAACTGTCAGTGGGAATGCAGACACCAAGCTGTTGAGCTTTTTGTCCTGGTGGCTTCAGTGTGTGAGCCATCCCTGGTGCCATTCCATTTGGATCCTGACTCTGTGAGACTGAAAGCTTAGGATGTNGGTGGCTTCAGTGTGTGAGCCATCCCTGGTGCCATTCCATTTGGATTCCAACTCTGTGAGACTGAAAGCTTAGGATGTTACCTAGAGCTGAGAAGGAAAGTGCCCATAGCAGGGTATGTGCTCATAGTTTGATGGGTGCAGTTGAAATTGTAGGCAGCAAGAGCTTTCTCAGCTGACACTTTGGTGAGCTCTGTTTTTGCCAGATGTTTTCAAGTGTGTTAGCGGACTCTGTGAGAGCGAAAGGCTTTGTTAAGGCAAAGGAGTTCGTGTTTCCCTTTGAGTGTGGTGCAAAGAAGAGTACGCAGCTAGAAGGGGAAGATCAGAGAAATCTTTTTGTGCTGGAACAGTAGATTGGAGACCAGGGACGTTTGCAACTTGGTTCTGCCCTCTGCGTGGTTTCAAGCTGTACTTGTATGCGTGTCCTTCTTTTGCAAGTCAACACTGCTGTCGTGTGGTCGTTATGATGAGCACTGACAGTGCCCAGGAAAAAGGCAAGCCCTTTCCTGGCCCGGCTCCATTCGTGTGGCGGCTGTGTGGGGAAGAGCTCCGCTGTGGATCCTGGCTCTTGGAGACTGACAGCTTGTGCGCCTGCACGTAGCAGGGAAGGAAAAGGAATAGTTTCATCGTTGGCCATGCAGTTTATAGGCTGAAAAAGGCAATTGCAGCATGGTCTCTTTCTTTTGGGACTTCTTCTGTGCAATCAGCCACTCAACATGTAACTTGCATGCACTGAAGTGCATCCACCTCCCTGGAGATACGCACTTTCTCTCAAGCTCTATGTACCATCTATGTACCTCTCACTGTCGCAGATCCCAAACCCCTTCAAAATGTCCAGCAGTTGCTTGCAAAATAGAAGTCCTACAACAGAAAGCCAATGCTGGTCTTCATCTTCCCTTTGCAGTCTGCATCTTCCCTTTGCAGTCTGTAAACTAGACAAAATATACTAGTCATTTGCTCTTTCCTTCTCAACTGTGTATATATATATATATATATATATAATCAGCAGATTCCCCCAAGGTGGCAGAGTCCATGGCTAAACTAAAATGTTTCAGCTGCAGTTCAGACTGAGAGATGTGGTGCCAGGACAGAAAGCATTTGCTAACCTTCTCTTTTCCCTGGGAAACCTGATATACGCAGCGCAATCACTTCCACACACCTTCAGTGTTGCTGAGTGCAAGCAGCTAGAGCTCACAGTGAATGAAGTGTCAGCACAGAAGACGTTCCTACAGAAGCCATTTCTCCTAGCAGCATTTCAATTGCGCACAACAAACTGTGGCTGTGTCCCCTCCTGCTCACGTATATGGACCATTGTATTTTTCATTCTTGCAGTTCTGTTGCAAACATGCAGCAGCTGCTCCCGTCAAATAGTCTCCAGAAGAAAAAGCCATTGCTGAGCTGCAGCTTCCCTTTGCTGCACGTAAGCCATATCAAGCTCACCGGTGCACTCTGTTCTTCCCTTCTCCGCTGCATCTACCATCATATTCTCTGCATCTTGGCGTCGAAAGCTAAGCGCAGTTGTTTCCACAGAGGGCTGGAAGAGGAATAGGTAGAAGCACAAGTAGCTTTTGAACTTCCCCCTTACAACTGCTAACGTGAATTTGGCAGGCAAGCAAGTGGCAGCCACGCTCCTCTGGCAGCCAGTACGCCTCGCACACCAGCCCAGTGCTCTGCGGCTTCGTTCTTCGCCTTCTGTAACCTGTCGCGCTTTCATTCTTGCAGAGGCAAATTCTCGTCTACTTCTCACACAGAACACTGTGCTGGCAGCGAAGCGCTCCAGAGCATTGCTTCTGCCAAAACACAGCTGGGCCATGCACTTTCCCTTTAAGTGCAACATATCACCGCATTCAGCCTCTCTTGTGGTCTGAATCTAAATGGAAAGCTTCTCAGCTATGTCTTGCTCAGAGAACTGTGCCAGGACAACAAGCTTGAATGGAGCTTGCCCCTGAAACTTGCAGAAACTTGTATTTGCACCACATTCAAGGGGCAGTCCTCTTTCTTTTACAATGTGCAAAGTGCTGCCACATCACCCTGCTCTCTGCACAGGCCTTCTCAGCTTGAAGTACTACCGTGCACATTACAGCCCCACAAGGACTTAAAGCTCGGGAGAGACATCTCACACAGAAAAATGTGCCAGGACAAAACCATGTTCTTCTCATCCCCTTCTCCCACCCACATTGTGGTGCTGTGCCTTATTCTTTACCAATATTCTCCTGCCCCACTTTTCCCAGTCATCCCACCTCTCCCAGCCCCCAGCCCCTTCTTTTCCTTGACTTTGGAATCTCACTGGACACCCATTCCTACCCTTCCCAGACCCCATTTCCTTCACACCAGGGACCCCCTGCGCTCCCCTTCTCAGCCACTCCAGGTCTCTCCACCCTGTGACCCTCCTTTTCCAGACATTGGGGACCCCTGGACTCTCCGTTCCACCTCTCCAAGTCACTGCACCCCTCTTCCTTGACTCTAGGACGTCCTTGAGACCCTGCAGGCCTTTATCCTGGACCAATATCTGCCTTCATCCCCTTTCCCTACCATCCCACCTCTCCCCACCACTATTCTCCCTTCTCCTTGACTCTGGGACTTCTCAGACCCCTCAAAGCTCCGCAGTTTCCTACTCCATGTGTTTCCTGTTTGTGGCACTGTCAGACCCTGGCCCAGGGCTCCCCCATTTAATGGTTTTGGGGTATCTGGACGGGACCCCATTTGAACAGGGCCAGAGCCGAGCCGGAACTTTGGGTTTCTCACACCCAGATGGGTGAGTGCCCCCCAGCAAAGCCACCCCTGTGACCTGGAGACTTTGTGGATGCAACACAACCAGAGCAGGGAGAGTGGGGGAGAGTGGGGGGAGCCAGGGGCTGGAGGGATCCATGGGAATGGGTTAGGGTTATGGTCCAGTTTAAACCCAGAAGAGCAAAGAAAATTAAGTCTCTGTGTTTAAAACAGTGAGAATGTTGAAGGTTCAAAATATATCCAAAAAACGTGATTAAAACCAAACGAGGTTAGATGGTGGTAAAAGAAAAAAAACAAGGCAAGGCAGGAAGGCAGGCAGGCAGAAAGAGAGAAAGAAAGAGAAAAAGAGAGAAAGAAAGAGAGAAAAAAAGAGAGAGAAAGAAAGGAAGTGTTAGAAATTATTTTGTTATATATTACTCATTACAATTGAATTGGTCAATTAATAAGGCAATTTATTGTTTCATTGATATGGAACGAGCAAAAGCAGCGCTGGAGACGCAGGGAGACTCTGCTCCACCATCCGTCTGTCTTCTTCTAGCCTCTGCTTCTTTTATAGGCAGTTCTTTCAGGGGTACAGAATATTTGCTGTGTTGGGGTTGAAGTCCAAATGAGACACAGTCTCCCCCATACACAAAAGTGGATAATCATTTTCTAAGACAATTATATAGTGATAGAAATACATCTAGTAACTTTCAGTAAGAGTCAGCAACTTGCTGTAAAAGGTTTTAAAAATACATAATGAAATCATTGATAGGATTAACAACTGGGAGTCTGCTGTCAGACCCTGCTTGCACTACAGAGATAAAGGAAACAATAGGAAGGCCTTTACTGATTGATGAAAGGTATTTGCTTTTACAAAACAAACCGTGGGTGAGCCTATACACAAACCAGAGCTGAAAGATAAAATGGGGAAAGCCAAACTCCACAAGAAAAAGCCTTTATGAGAAGAGGGGGTTATACATTATAATTATATTTCTATGGTTTGTTTCTTTTATAATGACATGAATCACTACATTACATATTACGGAAGGAAGGCAGGGAGGGAGGGAGAAAGAGAAGAGTGAGAGAGAAAAAGAGAAAGAGAAAGA
>VZSE01009963.1:5294-16524 GCA_013398275.1 Promerops cafer | reverse complement strand
TTATATTTTATTTTACATTTTATGTTTTATATTCTTGATCCCTGGTGGAAAATCCATCCTGATTCCACTAAAAGTCTGTAAAACTTCCAAAACAAAGCTGGAAGAACCAAGGAAAACAAAATGTTTGATCCCCATCCTTGACTCCAAGGCACCCATCCCTCTGCTGGGCTTTCAGCAGGGAATTCAGAAATTGATCCCTTTTTCCTAATTCCCGCTCCTCTCAGGATTTTGGCAGTCCTTACAAGGCTCGGAAGCAGAACAGGACAAGCTTGGAACCATGAGGATTCTTTTTCTACTGCTTTTATCCAGGATTTTCCTATTAATCTTTGCAACCCCCCTCAAATTCCGTGGCACTGCAGGTGTTGGACAGCCTGACCTTTCCAGTTACTCATTATTGACCAAAAAATAACACTCACACAAAACTCTGCTCTTTGAGAGGGGAACCTTCCCAGTTAATTGTGAGGAAATGATTCTGCTGGAAAACCTGGCTGCAGGTTCTCCTTCCAAGGCAGATATTGGAAAATATGAATCCCTTTTCCAAGAGGTACAGGATGAGAATTGATGAGGGCAGCATCTCTTAACGAGCTGCGATGATGAAGTGTTGTGCTCAGGGCTGGGGGCGTGAGATGCCTGAAGGAGATTTTCCAATTAGGAACAGATTCAGGAGGGAAACACCTCTGGACCTGGCAGGTGGGAGGTCAAATCCAAACCCTCAGGGCCTTACAAATACGAAGCACCGAGGTTGGGAATGTTGGGGGTTGAGGATTAACAACAGCTCTAAGGTGAGATTTGCAATTGTGAGCCTCTAAAATAACATGGAAAATTATAAACGTTTAAAGGAAACCGGTGGGATTGCCCCAGGTGGGACACCAGCAGGAATTTCCCCATGGAAAGGGGGCTCAGGCCTTGGAACTGCCCAGGGAGCTTTGGAGTGCCCATCCCTGAAGGTATCACCTGGAGGTGGCACTCAGAGCTCTGGGCTGGGGACAAGGTGGGCACAGGCTGGACTCGGTGGTCTGGGAGGGCTTTTCCAACCTCAGGGATTCAGGAATATTTGTCATCAGCTCTGCCCAGCCCTTCCCTGACTCCAGGTGCCCTCAGGGAAGGGATTGGTGTTTCAGGGATGATCCTGGCTGGGTGTCATCAATATCCCAGAGCTCAGCTGTTCCCCTGGGCTTAATGAGGGTCAGAGAATCCAGGGAGAGATGTGAAATCTCCTCATTTGCACCTCCAGGCTGGATAATCCTGCTCATGGAGTGCCTTGACCAGCTCATCAGGAGCACTGGAGAACAGAGTCACTTTATTGTCCTAAAACTCGTGCAGTGAGAATAAACCCAGATCCCTCAAGGCTCTTCTGGCAGATGATTCATCTTCCTCGAAGACCACGCTGATAAAACAATAAATAAGCCCCACAGAGCTGCTCCTCAAGGTCGTTGCCAGTCATCCAATCCCCAGATCCTGCTGCTTCCTCAAGGTGAACGCTCAGGAATATGCATAATTCACCAGCTCTCCGTGTTTATCTGCCTCACCATCACCCGGCGCATTCCCTGCCTCCCTTTGAACGTCTCTGCTGAGCCGAGCCTCTGAGAGCAAACACGAAGGGGAAGAAACAAGATACCAACTCATAAAACCCTCAATGTCTTCAGGGCAGGGGGTAAAGCGTCCCGAAGATGCCAAGAGAAACGGGATAGATGGAAAACAGCAGGAGGCTGGATTCGCACTTGTTTTGTCACGGAAAGAAAATCACAGCTGGAAAGGAAAAGCTGGAAAAGACCTCGCAGCTCATCAAGAGCAACCATTAAAGCAGCACAGTTTGGGTGCAAAATTTTGCCCTTGGCAACTTTTTCAAGCCTGCTCCGCATGAGAAGAGGGAATTGGTGGAATCCCCGTCCTGAAAAAGGGAGGTGTTGTGGAGGTGGCACTCGAGGCACTCCAGAAGTCCTGAGCAGGAGTTCAGGAGCTGAGCACCCCGAGCTGAGAACAAACCAAACTCACAGCACGCCTCACCCTGCTGCCAGGGCTGGACACTGAGATGACACAAAGACCTTCCAGGGGCTTCCAGCCCTCCCTGAACATCCGGGAATCCTCCAAAGGGAGTTTGTCCTAAATTACTTCGACCAGGGCAGAAACTCCAGGGAAACAGGGTCAAATCCAGGCTCAAAGTCTGTGTGTGCCACAGCGTCATCTCCTGGGTCAGGATCAAAAGTGATCCGAGCACAGGGGCCAAATGGGCCAGATCCCAAATGAGATCCCAAATGGGCTGAACTGAGGGCCAGGAAATCCCAAATGGACTGAACTGGGGAACAGGATGATCCCAAATGGGCTGAACCAAGGGTCAGGAGATCCCAAAGGGGCTGAACCAAGGGTCAGGAAATCCCAAATGGGTGGAACTGGGGAACAGGGGATCCCAAAGCAGTTGAACTGAGGGTCAGGAGATCCCAAATGGGCTGAACTGAAGGTCAGGAAGATCCTGAGGGCCAGGAATATCCCAAATGGGCTGAATTAAGAGCCAGGAATATCCCAAATGGGCTGAACTCAGATAAGCTGTGACCACAGCCAGAAATCTCCCTGCTTGCTGTGAGCCAGGGATTAAACTTCCTCAGCCAGACCTGAGATTTACCATGAAAACCAGGAGACCATCCTGGAGAATCCCATCCCATAAATGGAATTTCAAGCTAGTTGAAAGCTTTGCAGAGAACTTCTCAGGCTGAAGTCACAAATAAATGAGAGAGATTTTAAAATCCTCCTCTACCACATCAATATTTACCAGGAACCTGTGACCTTATCTCATTTAAATTAAAACAGAATCATGGAATAGTTTGGGTCAGATGGGACTTTAAATCCCTGGGTTTGGAGCCAGATGATCTTTAAGGACCATTCCATGATTTTATGAGGCTGGAATTCTTCCAGGACAGTTTTCCCATTCCTGCTGTGACTGATGTTAAAAGGAACGATACCAGAGAACAACACCGAAAAGAGAATCTGAGCTACAGGACACAAAATAAATCAGTTTTTTACTGAATCCTCCTTGTTTCCACACAGCTCCACAACTTTCTGAGCAACATCAGCTCCCAGATGGCTGAGAAATCCATGGATACACCGGGAAAGGCAGGCAGAGTGTGATTAAATAGGAATGTTTAACCTCTGAATTCCATGCTAGAAGATGCCTGGAGAGACGTGTGCTGCTTTTTTTTATATTTTATTTTCATGGGAGAAAAGCTGGAGAAGAGCCAGAAGAAAACTGCCGGGATAACTCAAAGGCTAAGGAAAATTTCTTATTTGAAAATATTCAAAGGAATGGCTGGGTTTGTTCATCAAAAGGAAGAAAATGAGAGGGAATGTTATAAACATGGGAGCACTTCCACGAGGAGAAGGGAAAAACACTTTAATCTCAGGAAGAAAGGCAGGATAAGGAGCAGCAGTTGGAAGCTAAAATCAGGGAAATTAAAAGTGGAAAATGGATTATTTTTTTCCAAACCAAGAATAATAATTACTGGAATGAATTGTTAATCATTGGAATGGGGTTTTTTCCCACACCTGGAGGGCAGCTCAACACAGGGCTCTGGAGGAGAATATTCCAGAGGGAAAATCCCAACATTTCTCAGGATTCTAAACGAATCCTTTAGGGAAGCAGCCCAAGAAGTGGATTTGTTAATATTGGACATTCTCCTAAAAATTTGTGGTGTGCTCCAAGTGGGAAGGTGTGGGCATTGTTGAAGAAGGACGCCCTGGATTAGAGAGAGGAAAAGCAGGAAAACAGAGAGGAACAGAAAATCTTGTCCAAGTTTAGGCCCCTTTTTGGTGAGCTGGGTGAGCCCCACCACCAGCAGGATGGGAATTTTTATATGGGAAAGTTGGGATAAAGCACAACATTGACTCCAGAGGAGGAGTTTGGGAATCAGCAGATGGCTCCTGGTGGGACAAAGGACAGGAAAGTGGCACCTCGGTCCTGAGGCTGCTGTTCCATGGGGACCTGGTTTTAGTGGGATTCTTCAGCTCTTGGAGTGTTGAGGCAGAGCTGCAAATGGGATCCCTCACACCCTGCAATGGAAATAAGCAGGAATATCCTCAAACTCCATCAGGAAATGTTCGTGTTGGATATCGAGAACAATTTCTTCCAGAGAAGTTGTAAAATCCTGGAAAAGACTTCCCAAGGCAGGGGTGGAGCCCCAAACCCTGGAAGGGCTTAAAAACCACGTGGATGTGGCACTGGGGGACGTGGTTTGGTGGTGACCATGGTGGTGCTGGCTGACGGTTGGACTTGATGATCCTGGAGGGCTTTTCCAACCTGGACAGCTCTGCAATTCCATGAAATGTTGAGCAGGCTCTTTGGAACTTCCAAAATATTTATCCAGGGGCTTCATTGGCAAGTTGAAAGAGCAAATGGAAAAATGGGAACATTCATGTCCCCATCAGCCTTGTCTTTGCTCTCCAGACTCATCCCTGCTCAGGATGAAGGAGGAAATGGAACCCAAGGGCTCCAAGGTGGAAGAACAGGCAGATAATCCAATATTCCAAAAGGAAAAATATCTGGAAGCACAAAGCAGCATCAGCAATTTCCATAAATGCTCAGATGTGGGAGCAGATCCAGGGCACAGACAAAAAGAAGAAAGAGCAAATTTCAGGGATAAACTGGAATTCCAAGTGTTTTTTGTAGGGTCCTGTGTCCCAAAGAATCCACAGGGGTGGGGATTCATTCCCAAAGCTCTGCTGGAGGGTTTATCCATGTTACTCCATGTTTATCCCGTTAACATGTTTTTCCATGTTTATCCCTGCACACCATTCCGGAGAAAACAGGGAGTGACCAAAGAGCTGCAAGACGCCATCAAGATGTGAAATGATCTGTAAATAAGGACTGAAAACACCTTTTCATGGAAGTGAACCCCAAAAATTCCATGTCCACTGGAGAGGTCAAGATTGGGTATCAGGGAAAATTCCTTCACTGACAGAGTGGTCAAGCACTGGAAGAGATTCCCACGGCAGCGGTGGAGTCCCCATCCCTAAAAGTTCAAAACCCACATGGATGTGGCACTTCAGGATGTGGTGGGGTTCAGCCCAAGGTTGGACTTAATCTTGGAGATTTTTTCCCACTTTAACGATTCTATTTTGTTATTTTTCCGGCACTTCCAAGACGTGCTCTTGGAAGCTTTTCCACCTCCTCAGTCTCTTCTCTCTCCAGCCTGGAATATCAAGGCTGCACTGACCTCCTTCTGTGTTAAAAAAACCCAAATATTTCTGAACCTTAACATTTTTGTCTCCAACTCCTGAACTCTTGTGTGAAACAGCTCTGCCTTTTATTCCCGAGCGCTGGAGAAATCCATAAAGTCATGAAAAAAGGGAACAGATTCCTGCTGCAGCTCCAATGCCTTGATTCTAAACACAAAAAAACACCCTAAATATGAGGGGTTTTTATCTTCTAAACATCCCCGACATCTTCCAGGGATTTATTTATTAATGCCTGTTACGAGCACACAAGCACGGCCTTCTTCCATATTTTATAAAACAAGACAAAAAGGAGTCAGTGCAGAGGAAACTGCCAAAAATTCTGCTTGAAAGGGAACCCAAAAATGTCTGGCAGCTTTAGGAAGGAAGAAGATGACAGTGACAATCTGTACACGAGTGAAGGTCCATGGGGCCAACTCCTCATCCAGAGTTTTTCCTACCAGACATCCTCTTTTGTCCTGATGATAAGGAAAAAAACTGGTTTCTTGATTTTGTTGAATCATTTTGGCACTTCTGCACCAGTTTCTGGCACTTCTCAGCTCCTGCTTTTTTCACTATGCTTTTTTGCTATGTCCCAGGACATGGATTTACACCAGAAATCAGCACTTCAGGGTCACTTCCCTTTTTTTTTTTACATTTCCCTTCTTTCCCAGAGCTTTACCCCAAGCACAGGTGTGAAATTTGTGATCACCAAAAATCCCAGTAACTCAGAGCAAAGAGCATCCCTCTCCTTCTCCAGAATTTCCCTCTGGATCATCCTCTACTCATTTTTCCTCCCTGATGCTGCTGTTTTGTGCTTTGCAGGACAAAATCCCAGGAGATTCAAACATTGCAGCCATGGAGTTTTCTCTTCCAAGGCTCCTGGGATGAGGAGCAGGAGGTCTGATCACCCAAAAAAAAGGTGATTATTAATTTATCTCCCTCCAAAACACCATGAGCATAAGTGGCCCGATGCTGATCCCTAAATTACAGCTGGTTCCCAGCTCCACCTGGGAGTGGATTTAGGTGGGGAAAAAAAAGGAAAAAATGTCACTGGAAATGCTGAAATTGAGGAAAGGGATGGATCTGGTGATCCCAGAGCAGAGGTGGAATGCAGGCAAGGAAGGCAGATGAGTCAGGGACAATGAGGAGCATCTGCAAGGAGAGAAATCAAGGAATTCTACCTAAAACAGCAGGAGAAGGTGATGGGAAGGAAAAGGAAATGGGAGATATTGGGTGGCTGGAGCAGGGAAGTGCAAAATAGGAAAGGAAATGCAGAGCTGCCCAAAAGCCAAGGAGCAGCTGGAAGGGGAATGGAGAGAAGGGACCAAGAGGACACCAGGTGACCCCAGTGCCACCATCAGCTGGGGGAGCCTGGAGCTACAGGAAGGGGGGTGACAGCTGGACCTGGTGTCACTGCACAGCTCCAGGGACAGGGAAGAGCTGAGGGAAAGGGAATGATGGGCTGGGATGTGTGGCAGTTTTATCTTCTTTTTCCTTGTTAGAGTTGGAATTAAAGGCACAAGGGATGGAGTTTCTTGTTGGGACTCAGATGTTTATTCATTCTTATCCATGTCACAGTCTCACCAGCTGTGAGTTCTAGCTAGCAAAGTGAAAAATGGCCTCTGCCTCCTTCTCTACAAGGCCTTTTAAGCACAAACTGTCCAACTAAGAAGTGACANAATTTTGGGAGCTTCTCCACGGCCTCAGGTCAGTGCAGTGCTCTCCTGAGGGTCAGTGCCCTCAGCACAGAGAGCCCCAAACCCTCAGTGCCCAGGGCTCCCACAGGGATGAGCGTGGAGCACGGAGAGAGAGGCCCTGGGCTGGGTGGGAGGTGAAACCTGGATTGAAGAGTGGGAAAACTGGACTGATGTGGGGGAAAAGGGATGTGCAGAGCTGATGGGAGCGTGGAAGTGGAAAGGGAAGGACAGCCATGGGGAGAGGATGGATCAAATGTGAGGGACGGAAGCAAAGAGCTCTGGGTGAAGGAAAGGATGGCGGTGACTTGGGGACACCACCTTCACCCTAACCCCACAGGTTTAGTCTGGGATCAGGCACTGAGCTCTGGCTCTGCTGGCTCCGAGCTGGACTGGTTTGAGCCTAGGCTGAGGACTAACTTGGTGTGGCTGCCTACAGAGAGAGGTGGGATTCTGTGGCTCCTTTCCGGTCCTGTTCCCGATCCCATTCCCGGTTCCTCTGGCACATTTCCCCAGCTGACTGTCACATCTTCACTGCCCCGCCTGGAATCACCAGGGCCAGGACGGTTCTGTGCTTCTGGCGTTATTTTCTCCCTTCTCAGCACCTCCAAACTGAACAGGAAGAATTAACTGAGAGGAGAAAACCGTGCCAAGGCTGACTTGAGGAGACCTCAATTTCCTACAGAAACCAGAATTCAAGTCCTCTTGGCATTTGTTTTCTGGAGATAGGCATTAGTGCTGGGCAGGATGCCAGAATGACTGAGATGTTTTGAAACAGTAAAACCTTTTCCATTTCATGTGAATCCCATTTGAAACATCTAAATTTTATGTCTCAGACATCGCTGGCAGACGTTAAATCATTTTAGACACCACAATTAAAAACAGATTAATACTCACTCGAGATGAGGCTCCTCTCAACAAGCAACAAAATAAAGGAACACCATAAGGACCAGAATAAAAATACACTTGCAGGGTGAGCAGCAAACATTTAAATACATTTTCTTCCTGAGGTTTGGCATTTCTGTGTGCAGGGATAGAGCCCCTGGGAGAGACCGGAGGAGTCAGATGAGCACACAGGGAAAACAAAATAAAACCCAGTTACTCAGTGTTCACTTGGAGAGATTAATTAACAATTCCACTGTTCTGTAGGAATCATGGAATGGTTTGAGTTGGGAAAGACTTTAAAGCTCATCCCATCCCACCCCTGCCATGGCAGGGACACCTCCCACTGTCCCAGGCTGCTCCAGCCCCAGTGTCCAGCCTGGCCTTGGGCACTGCCAGGGATCCAGGGGCAGCCACAGCTGCTCTGGGAATTCCGTCCCAGCCAGGAATTCCCAATTCCCAATCTCCCATCCATCCCTGCCCTCTGGCAGTGGGAAGCAATTCCCTGGGTCCTGTCTCGGAGGGCTTTTCCAAGCTCAGTGATTCCATGATTCTCCAAGTCTGCTGGGAGCTCTGAGCTGGGAGCAGTTGGAGTGTTGGAGGGGTCAGAGATGAAGTCTGGGCGAGAACTCTCAGCTTTCCCTCCCAAGGAGAAGTTTCCTCAAGGCTTTGTGACCTCCCAGTGTCCTGCAGCCACAAACCTGGCCAGAGACACGGGGACACCTCACACCTTCCAAACAGAAAATGGAGAGTTTTGTGTTCACAGCACTGGCAGCTCACAGCTGCCAGGAAATATTCCACACCACATCTCCAAGGATGGAAAGAAGTGCAGAGGGTGGGTGCTCTGCTCCACTCAGGGGTTTAGGAACCAGGAGGCTCCTTTCGTTCCCTCTGGTGCAGAAGTCCTGAGTTACTGCCTGGGTTTGCAAAGGCAGGTGTCTACCAAGGAGGGCAGGAGCCTCCCCTGGAATGGAAAATGCAAACCCCCTCCCTCCCAGTTATCAGAATTTGGAAATTCAGGGGCTCTCAGGCAAAGACATGGGAATAGCAATAACAGTTCTTTCCCAGGAAAATGAACAATGCAAATGCAGTGGCACAAACAGAAACCCCTGGCAGAGTCAGAACCCCCCTGACACCCTGCTGGGCAGGGGGCTGGCACAGCCCCATCCCATGGGGGCTGCAATCCCCCTGCAGGGGCAGATGTGGCTCTGCTGGAGCAGGGTCCTGGCCAAGGGGGGAGTTTCCTCTGCAGCTCCAGGGGTGCTGTGGATGGGCCTGGGCTCCCTCTGGGAATGCAGGGCAGGAGAAAGCTGCTCCTCTGGGAATGCAGGGGGAAAAGGCTGCTGGGGTGTGCAGGGTCAGATTCTATCCAGGTAGGAATGCTGGGCTCCTCCCCTGGGGGAGCATCTCCCATGGGATGCTGGAATTGGATCAGCCCTGCAGGGAGGCTCCATGGCCATGGACAGCAGAGATTTCCCTGAGGGAGGATTGGCTGGGGGAGAGATAAAGAAAAGTGCCCCAGCTGGTTTGATCAGGTGGCCATGAACAGGAGAGAAGTGGCCCAGCTCTGGCAGGTGCCAGTGGAACACACAGCCCAGACACAGCCTGAATTGTAGACAGTGACCACCATCCATTTATTCTTTCATACAAGAAAAAAGATGAATAAACTGGGGAGCCTGGGTTTTTTGTGGTGTGCACACATCAATAATGAACAGTGACATTGCTGGACATTCCTCACCCTGGATACATAATCTTTATTACTTATAAACCCCCCAAAACAACCCAGCCACATTCCCTAACAACAAATATCCTTGGAATAAGTGAGCTGAAGGTGCTCCTGCACCCAGTGATGGATCAGGGACATCAGATGGGCCCTCCTTGCAAACACCACAGGGTTACTGCAGTAAATAAATCAGCCTTAACTTTTCTCTGAGGCCAACAGCAGCGAGGGGAGTGTGTAAGGAAGTCTGGGTTATTAATCTCAGAGCTCCTGCCTGCTGGTCAGTTCATCAACCTCAGGAATATGAGCAATTTATTCCAGTGATCACCCTGAGAAGTATTTCTGCCTCTGTCCTGCTCCACCTCCAGGCTAAGCTCATTAATTCCACATGGCAAGGAAAGCTCACAGTGACTGATCAGACCTTCCCTGCACCAATTCCGTGTTTTCCAGGATGAGGCAGGGAGCCCAGCACTGCTCACAGGCCAGGCTGAGCGGCAGGAAAGGATGGAGCTGTCAGAGGTGAGAGATGAGTAGTGTTTAATGCAGCAGCAGCTGGAATGAGAGGAGCTGAGGCAGGAGCAGGGAAGTGGTGCCTGCTTCCCACAGGGAACAGCCCAGAGAGGTGAAACCCCCCAGCAGCTCCTTCCCCTTCTCCTGAGCTGAGCCCACCTTGCAGAGCTGCTGCTCTCTCCCCCAGACCATTTTATTCCCACTGGATCATCCAGTGGCTCCCAATCCCTTCTGGGCTTGGGGATAGCACTGCTGAGGGGCCAGAGAACCCCTGTGTGCTTCTCTTCTCTTCTCTTCTCTTCTCTTCTCTTCTCTTCTCTTCTCTTCTCTTCTCTTCTCTTCTCTTCTCTTCTCTTCTCTGCGTCCAGCCCTAACCCCAGCAAACACCACACTGCTCTCTTCTCTTCTCTTCTCTTCTCTTCTCTTCTCTTCTCTTCTCTTCTCTTCTCTTCTCTTCTCTTCTCTTCTCTTCTCTTCTCTTCTCTTCTCTCCTCTCCTCTCCTCTCCTCTCCTCAGCACAGATTCCAGCCCTAAACCCAGACAACACCTCACTGACTGCTCCTAGAGAACCCCACAGGAGCTGGAGCAGGAGCTGGGATCCACATCTGGGCAGCCAAGGGGGCAGGACCAGTTCCATCTTCTCAGGATGGAACACAGCCAGGATTTCTCTCAGGAGATTTACAGGGCAGGGGGAATGGTTTGGAACTAAAAGGGGAGAGGCTTAGATGGGAGATTGGGAATTGGGAACTCCTGGCTGGGCTGGAATTCCCAGAGCAGCTGGGGCTGCCCCTGGATCCCTGGCAGTGCCCATGTTGGACATTGGGGCTTGGAGCAGCCTGGGACAGTGGGAGGTGTCCCTGCCATGGCAGTGGTGGAATTAATGGGATTTAAAGTTTTTCCCAATCCAAACCACTCTGGGATTCACAGGGTACAAACACATGGATCCCACCCCATCCTATCAGCCAGAGGAAACCACCCCCAAATTCCTTTCTTGAAATTCCCAGGTGATAAAACTCCTCACCAGTTCCATTTTTCCTGGCATTCCTGGCTGGCACTTCCCTTTCCAAAGCCTGTCTCAAACACACATGAAAAGATAAATCTGGATAATCTTTTTCCTTTCTTTTCCTTTCCTTTCCTTTCCTTTCCTTTCCTTTCCTTTCCTTTCCTTTCCTTTCCTTTCCTTTCCTTTCCTTTCCTTTCCTTTCCTTTCCTTTCCTTT
>VZSE01009962.1:1665805-1722530 GCA_013398275.1 Promerops cafer | reverse complement strand
CGCTCGGGGGGCTCGGCCCCAGCCCCGCGGTGCGGCTGTACTGGATGGAGCCCCGGGCAGCGCTCCCGGAGCCGCGGCCGCCCCCGACTCGGGGCTCGGCAGGTGTCCGGCCGAGGGAGGTGCCGCGTGTCCCCGGGAGCCGCACCCCCGGCGGGGGCTGCCCCGGCGCTGCGGAGCGGAGACGACATCAGGTGGCCTCGGCAGAAGTAGGTACCGGGACACCGGGATACTTGCCTCCGCCCGCAGCTCCACCTCGCCGGAGGATTCGCCGGTCGGCCCGCGGCTGGCGGCTGAGGGAGCGGGAGGAGCCTGGGGCGCTGCGTGACCGCCCGGAGCGGAGCGGAGCGGGGCAGCAGCAGGCGGGGCCCTTAGAGGCGGCGGGGGCGGGTGTGGTGCTGGCGGAGCGCGGGGAGGGCTCGGGCGGTGCCCCCTTGGGTGCGGTGCGGGGCCGCGCTGTCCCGTCCCGTCCCGTCCCGTCCCAGCAGCCGCAACGGGGAGACTTCTCCGTGTTTACCGGCTGAGCTCCCGCCCAACACACGGAGCGCGGCGCGCCCGCTGATGTTTCACCGCGGGTCAGTGCCGCAGCTGACTCACACCCGGCCCCCGGCTTAACCCGCTCTGTGCCCGTCCGGGGACGGCGGGGGAAACGACAGTCTGACGGAAAAAACCTGTTGTTGTTTTGGTTATAAAAGTAGTTATGTCAGAGCCACTGTTCAACTTGAGGATGGCTTGTACCAAATTTGAAGTCCGTTTTTTCCCCCCTGTCATTAAAAGTTTCATAACCTGGCTAATGGTCTCGAATCTCCCTGCCCAACTGGTTGGCAACATGCAGAATGGGATGATCTCTACCCCTATTCCCCAACTCTGTCTGTCAAAAATGTGAATAAACTAAACAGTTACTGTCAGGAAATATAAATTTGCTCCACAAATGAAGTAATGCTGAGGGATTACACCTGTTCTTATCAAATTACCATTTTGCATAGCTAGGGTACTGCTCTTCTCCCAGGAACTACCCCTGTGAGCAGAGCAGTGCGGGATGATGGATACAGGTGCTTTGTGCAGTCCAGAAACCTGCATGATTTCTGTCCTGGCAAAGGGTTCAGCTCCCTCCTGCTGGCACCTCAAAGTGTATCCTGTATTTCAGAGCTTTCTGGAGGTTTGAGCCTCTTACCATGCTTAAATGTCTGTCTGACCCTAAATAAGAGTGATAGTTAATTACTATGATTACTATAAGTTGAAGATGCTTCCCCTTCTGAATTCTAATTGCTATGGTCAGATGTAGGAGGGAAAAAGAGGAAAAGTTTTGTGGGTTAATAGCAGATTATTCAAGTGATTTAACAGATAATTAGCAAGCAAATACCTACTACAAACTCATATACAGTGTTTCACAGTGAAAATACCTTTTTTTTTCTTCCCAAGAATGTCATACCCAGGTTATCCCCCTTCTGATGGCTACCCTGCTTTCCCAGGTTATCCTGTAAGTATGACTCTTGAATGTGTTGCATTCCTGATGTATTTAAATTCTGTGAATACCCCTTCTGACTGTGCTACATGTGTCTGTAAGTAGTAGCTAGTAGTAAATAGTAGTAGTCATGTACCCTGTTCTCAAGTGATTATGATCTTTGTTTTCATCTGTGTATCTCTCAGGATGACTTTACAGCTATCACACAAGAATTCCAAGAAGGAAGCTTAGTTTTTTTAATGACACCCCTTGTTCCTTGGTCTTGTTTTATTTTATCTTTTTCTTCTGTTTTTTAAATACAGCTGTCTCATCTCAACAATTCTTTTTATTTTTTTTTTAAAGTTTCTTCTGTAAATAGGAGGCCCTTTACATGTAGGGTAAGAGGTAGTCTCTGAACCAATCTGTACAAAATACTCACATAGCCATATCCCAGGATTTACAGAGATGTTGAACAAGCTTCAGTGGTCACAGCCATCAGGAAGAGCTTGGAACATTTCACTCAAGTAGCCCAGCTTTCATATAACTCGAAGTAAATATTTTTCTGAGGATAGAGGACACTGTATCTTGATTACCCTATCCACAGGACTGTTCCACCTTCAGCTCACAACTGAATAGACTAAAAATTTGAAGGAAACTTAATGGAAGGCTGAAATGTATCAGGTACGGTGGATACTGCAGTCTTTTTGATATGTCTGCAATATTTTTCAAAGCTAGATTCATCTCTGTGCTTTTATGGCACTGATCAGGGCACTCATGGCACTTTCATGGAACTTGTCATACTGTAATTGTGGGAATTTTGTGTTCTATGTAGTACAGAACCAGACTTAAGCATGGATCTCGGCCTGAATGCCTTTAAGATACTGAAAAACTACAAATACATGCAAAATATAAATATATACACATAAATACATGCAATAAATTCTCTGAAGATTTTGCTTTACAATCTACCCTTATTTCTTCTGAAACACTAAAGTCAGTCAAACAAAAGACAAACATGTTAGAAACAAGACTATTAACTCCAGGATTTTTTTTCTTCCCTCAAGGTTCTGCTGAACCTTCATGATTTTAGCTGTAGTTTATTTTTAACTACATCTGAAAATATCTTTTTTTCTTAGCTAGCATCTAAAAAAATAGCCAGCTTCAGTGAATTAATTTAAAAGACCTTTTAGACTTGTTATCAATGATTTCCTAGTCTCATTGATGATGCCCAATGTGATTACCAATTCAAAAAGCATATGTGAAATTATTTTTTTTCTGCAGCACTGGTAGTAATCTGAGCAGGGCTTTTGAGGATCCTAATTTTGGATTTATGAATCTAAATTTCAATAAAATCTTTTTGTTGAGTCAGGCAGAGAAATGTTAGACTGTACCTCTGGGGAAAAGAATATTTTATAGCCTGGGTGCAGGAAGTTGGGGGTACAAATCTTGGGGCAGCCAAACCCAAGAACATTTGAGCTAGGCTTTGCTGCTCTGCACTTTATTTCTGTTTTCTGGGGTCAAGAATGAATGTGTACTGTATGTAATGTGTGACTCGTACTTCTAAAGCTAGTCAGTAAAAATGATTCTCAGCAAGTGAGTAATGCGTCCATCCATTACGCTTCATTATGAAGCTGATTTTGAATGCCTGATTTCTAAGATCATGTATCATGAATTTTACCTTACAGGGCTTTCCCTTAGCGATCCAGATTGTTCAAGTAAATATTTCTAACGTATCTTAATGCTAATAGCAACCTTTGTGCTATGGCTTGTAAATCATTCATGTAGCAAAACAATATATAGCTGTTGTATTTGTTCTTTTTAAACCTGTAATTGGTGTTCAGTCTGACTCAGTGATCCAGATTTAGTCATTGCATGTCCATGCTTTATAACCTGGATTCCAAAGGAAATGGGAAAAAAAAACCCCCAAAAGTTCTTACCCTGTAACATTTGAAAATACTGTTTGTGCAAGAGAGGCAGACGTTTCAAAGCTACTATGCTCTTAAAAGTGTTTTAACAGGGGGTGAGCTCCTAACGCTTCATAGAGGGCTGAGCTCACCTCTTCCTTGTGTGGGGTAGAAAGAGCAGCCTTCCAGTAAAGGACCAGGAGTCCCAGTGGCTAACAAGTCGAGTGTGGCTCAGCACTGAGAGTCCTCAGGGAGGAAGGCTAATGACACACCAGCCTTTAGCAAGAGCACCTCTGGAATACTGTGTCTGGTTGTGGCCTCCCAGTACAACAAAGACAGACAAAGAGGAGCATGTCCAGGGAAGGCTGCTTGCCTGGAAAACAGCAGGCTAAGCACAGATCTGTTCAGTCTTCTGCTGGGTAAAGAAGGAGCAACAGAGACATTAGAGCCAACTCTTGTCAGAGGTACACAGTGAAAGGGCAGCTAGGAAATACGGGCTGCAATTGCAATTTGGTTTGAGGAAAACATTTTTCTCTAGAAGAATAGTCAAACACTGGAACAGGAGCCCAGAGAGGCTGTGAATTTGTCATTCCTTGTATATACTGAAAACTTGACTATCAGGCCTTGCATGAGCTCACCCAACTCCAAAGCTGCCCCTGCTTTGAGGGTGGATGGGATCATCCAGAGTTGACTTCCACCCTGCAGCACTCTCTGATTCTGTGTCAACATAGGAGATGCATCAGAACACCCAACCAGGAGGACCCCATCCAGGCTTCAGGAATTCTGCTGCTGCTGCTTCAAGCCCTACAGCTAATTGTATAATTCACGTTGTTATACACGTGGACATTTTGGCAGCTTGGGTGTTTTTACTCTGATGTGCTATTAACAGGCATACAGACATCCTATTTTTGTGTTTCAGCCAACAGGACAGGAGTCTGTCTATCCACCAGCTGGTCAGTACACCTATCCTGCTGTTCCTGGAGGATTCCCTCCATCAGGAGGAGGGACCTATCCTGCAGCACCACCGAATACTGGGTTTCCAGGGGCAGCAGGATATCCTGCCCCAGGGGGCTACCCTGCTTCGGGGGGCTTCCCTGGAGCTCCCCAGGCTGGAGGAATGCCACCTTATCCTGGAGGTAAGATCCTTTGTTAGAGTACCAGTCAGGAGTGATTTCCAGTGTAACCACTCCCTGTGCTCGTTAGAAATAGTAAAGAAAAGCAGCTTTGTTCAGTGGTCAGTTCAGGCAGCAGCATGCAGGCAGCCAGCCAGGTTGCCATCCACAGCAAATACCTGCATGCTGATGGCAGAGCCTCGGTGGTTTTGGGTCACCGCACAGACATGGAGAAACTGCTCTCTTGCATAGCTCTGCTCAGTAACCTGGCTCCTGTTGTGTCAAGATGTCGAGTACAAAATACTAAGTGTGCTAAAGTCTGGTTTTTTTTCCCCCGGCTCCTCCAGGCCCTGGCTTTGCTGTGCCTCCCACTGGGCCTGGCTTTGGTGGCTATCCACAGCAGCCTCCTGCCCAAAGCTATGCTGGAGGTGGACCAGCACAAATTCCAGGTATGTCATATACAAGAAACTTCAAGCATCCAAGGTTAAACCAAGAGACCGCAGGATAGGTAGTAACTAATTAAGCCCTTACCGTTGTTACTTGTAGCTGTTGAGGTTTGTATGCTGTGCACCGCCTGCCACCCTTCTTGACCAGGCCACTGAAGGGCTGATGAGAACCAGCTCTGTAGGTGCTACGTCCAAAGGGGACGGCTGTCCCTGAATAATGGTCATGATATAGTGGTTTAGGTGCTTACCCTTTTTCAAACTGCAAGTATCTGATGATAACTGTGAAATCCAGAGTCCACATTCAGTGAGTATCTAGCAGTTCTGTTAATCTCAATTGCAT
This sequence comes from Promerops cafer, assembly GCA_013398275.1. Lineage (NCBI taxonomy): Eukaryota > Metazoa > Chordata > Aves > Passeriformes > Nectariniidae > Promerops > Promerops cafer. The sequence goes on along the minus strand of VZSE01009962.1, from coordinate 1,717,287 downwards.
TTTTCAGATCTGTGTGTTCACAGTGATTCCTGACACACTGGAGAAAAAGGAAAGGAGAATGCACACATTTGCTTAAAAATAGTGCAGTGTTTGTAATGCTTTGAGTGGTCAGTTACTACAGAGATGATTTTTGTCCTGGAATGTATAAGTTGTGTTTTAAAGAAATTCAAAGCAGCAAAACCTTTTTGTTTTATGATTGCTCTGTTAACTCTGGTACTAAGTTGCTATTAAAATGATAAGGAATGTGCATACATATTAAGAATAAAAATAGAATTCCACTACAAAAAAATAGTTTTAGCTTTTGTATTACCAGTGCTTTTGATCACAAAATGAGATTCCTTCAATCCTTTTTGCAGCAATGAATTCTGAATATTTATTTTTTACAGTCTAGGCATTTTAAAGTTTATATAACAGCTTTTAAAGAGAGCATGGAACACACATTCTTCATTTGTTTGGGCTATCTTGGCTTCTGTCAAAAATAGCAGAATTTCATAAGGAGAGATCCTTCCAGTTCCCACAGCACCAGTAAGTTTAGTACTTTTAGAATTGCCTTGCTAGTGTATGTACCAAAATGCATCCGTGATTGCTTCTTCCCGTTAACCCCAAGGGAAGAAATTCAGTTACTGATTGTGATAGGTATCATTAGGAAACAGGTTGGGTGCAGTGGTACGTCTGGCTTTATATTCAAATTAGATGGCATTTCCATAATAAGAGGAGACCTCATTAATTTCTCCTACCTTGTTCTTTAATTTCACTAGGATTTCCTGGTGGACAAGTACCATCCCCAATGCCTGGTCCGGTATGTGCTGTTTTCTCGTCTATAATTAATCGTATGTGGCTTCTGTAGCTTTAATGCTTTTACAGCTGATTTTGAAAAGTTTCAATTGTGTTCTGCATCAGGAGTTTCCATCTACCCACAGAGTAATGTTACCCTGATTCTGTGTTAGAGGAAGAAATGGAGAACTAATGGAGAACTCCTTCTGAAGTACTGCTTGCTGAGTTGTGATTTTAATTTGAATTTTTGTGTAGATATCTAGTTACATGTGACTCTTATTTTCAGCCTGCTGCAGTGGTTCAGTGTACCCAGGGTACAATTCAAGCTGCTCCAAACTTCGATGCTGGAAGGGATGCAGAAATTCTACGCAAAGCTATGAAGGGTTTTGGTAAGTAAGCAATAGAAGCTTTAGTTCCTATTGATCTAACTTCTTAATGCCATTTTGTTGCTTTCTTCAGTTTTTATTTAACTATACTTCCCCCCCGACAAACTTTTCAAAAGTTACATTTTCAAAATGGCCTGGTTTATTTAGTAGATGAAGTTCCACAGGAAATTTGGTGGACTTCAATAGCAGCCTCTTATTATGTAATTATGCCCAAATGCAACAGTATAAAATGCAGCTTTGGAGCGACTGTATTGCATTCTTACATGTCACTGCCCTTCTGTCTCCAAGGAACTGATGAACAGGCCATCATAAATGTTGTTGCTAACCGCTCCAATGATCAAAGGCAAAAAATCAAGGCAGCTTTCAAGACTATGTATGGCAAGGTATGTTCACCAGTTCTTTGAATTGGGAAACAAACCCAAACTTTCAGCTGCTGCTTTAACTGCCTGGTCACATTTTAGTCCTGGGGAATGATTTGGGCATTTTTTAAATGCACTTCTTTTGGTTATTTTCCTTATGTATTGGGAGACATCTGGTATGTGACATAGGGATGTCCTGATACCTTTCAGAAGGAGGGGTGGGGGAAGGCTGGAGGCTGTCTCTGTCCTTGACCACACAAAAAGCTTCTCTAATGCTTGACAGAAAATAATCAAGCTTAAACTGGCCTTGTGTTAGTGTCTGAATCTACTGAATTTTTTATGCACACAAACCAGCACTGAAGTCTTCTTCTTCCCATGAAACAAACTGAGAAATGATTGAGGATTGGATAGTAAGTAAAATTCCAAGTTAATTCAATTTTTTCCCCATCATTTTTGCAACCTAAAGTGAAATTTTGTAGTTGTGGCATTAGTGGAGAAATAATGGAGAAGAGTCAGAGATTTGGACAGAGGGAAGTTCTTAATAAGAAATAAAACAAGGCTTTACAGGAAAAACAGCCCAAAGGTGGAAAGGTAGAAGTAAGTCATAAAAGTAAGTTCTAGTTTGATCTTTCTTCAGTATATAATCTATATATGCCTAACACTCTGCAAAGTCCTTTTTGTGTTTATAATTGAACAGGACTTAATTAAAGATCTGAAGTCTGAGTTAAGTGGTAATGTGGAAGAATTGATTCTAGCCCTCTTCATGCCTACTACCTACTATGATGCCTGGAGTTTACGTCATGCGATGAAGGTATGGTATTCCTGTGAAGGAAACAGTTTAAAACTATCCTAAAATGCTCATCTAAGAATACCTGGTCCCAGCATTGTTGAAAAATCTGTTAGTGTCAAACAAATCCTGGGATTGCAGGGCTTAAAATTATTTTCTGCTGCACCCCACAGTTCCAGACAATTTCTGCAGGATTAGCCAATTCAGGGCAGATGTCCATTCAGGAGAGGAGGAAATGCTGCAGGACAGAACCTTGTTCTCTACCACTTGGGCATAATTTTTGCTAGAACCTAGAAAGGGCCAAGGTGCTGTTAAAACCATAACCATTGTTTAAACTAAAGGTATGCACCTTTCCTTACTAGGAGCAAACCTTTGTTACTGAAAATCCAGTTTTTGGAATATCCTTCTTTTCCCCAAAAAAGACAATGAAAAAATAATTTCTTAAAGTCAGATGATGGATGTATCTGTTGAAATATAAAGACAGCATTTAGAGATTAGGTGAGCTACTTGGTTTAAACTTTTAAACCAGGTAAACTGGTACATCCAGTTTACTGGAATGTCTTGCCTGAGCTGCAGCAGCTAGCAGGTGGTGGATAGTGGAAATGAGTAACTCAACCCATGCATGAATGCTCACCTTCTAGAGAACGTGGAGCTTAAATGAAGATCTGCCTTTAATGGAGAACAGCCACTCAACCATTTTCAAAAATTCATAATGTAAGATTACCTAGAAGTCTCATATACATCTCCTCTCCTATCTAATCCTTCCCTGAACTGAGATGCTCATGCCAGCGAGATCCCCCTGTACACAGAAATCACAATTAACTTTTATTCCGGGGAGAGGGAAGCATCTATAAAAAGTTCCACATTGTGAAAGCAGCCACATTTAGATAGGGAATACACTTGTATACTGACCAAAACAGAATTTACATGTGTACCATTGACTTTAGTGGTTATTATAAGGCTCTACCTTCCTTCGGTAAATTTCCAGATTAAGGTTGACAAAGAATTTCCTTCCTAAACCATTTTCCATTTAACTTTGGCCAGTGTCACTGATGTGGATGTATAGTTTTGGGGTGTTTCTCTGAATTGGTGCAGAATGGCATGTTTGAGGAATCTTCATTCCATTTTAAGTATACAGTAGACTTGGTGCTTTCACACTGCAGGGATACTGATCTAGATTGTATTAAGTTTTGAAATACCAGATGACTGCCTTATTTCACAGTTGAAGAAAACTGCATAGGTAGTGCTCTGTAGTGATGCCTTTGTCTTCTCTGCCTACAGGGAGCAGGCACTCAGGAGAGCGTGCTGATTGAGATCCTTTGCACAAGGACAAACCAGGAAATTCGTGAAATTGTGAACTGCTATAAATCAGAATTTGGAAGGGACATTGAACAAGACATCAGATCAGACACTTCAGGACACTTTGAACGATTACTTATATCTATGTGCCAAGTGAGCTTTAATTTTTTTTTTTTTTTAATAAGATAACAGTGTACAGTCTGATGTGTTTAGTCATAATGGCTTCATAAATAGTCTGTGTATGCTTAGTAAGAGGCAGGTTTCTAAGAAATTAGCCTATGGTCATTAATTTATTCTCTAAGATACGACACTTCAGTACCTCCTCAAGAGATACTTCTTATCTATAAATCCATGATGAATCGTGTGACCTAATTCACCCTCAGTTAATACTAGAACTTATGTGGAAATATTGTTCAGACACAACCAAGTGGTTCCCTAAAACAGTGCTCCACACTGCTGCTAGAGCAAGATGCTTTTTATTTTTTGCATGTTAACAAAGTAATCTGGGTGAAGCTGATTGGATAACCTGAGTGGTATGTAGAATGCCTGTGAGAATCCCTACAAACAAGACAAGACGTGTCACAGGGCAAAACCTCCCCCTGAAGTTACTCCAGAGCCTGCCTTCCTTTTATGTCATCCTCCAGATTAGGGAGGTGCTGCTGTTGAACTCGGATGACCACTGGAGCTTGTTTATCCTGTATCATTTACTAGGGCTCATTTGTGTTGAAGAATAGTAACTTGCAATTACTCATATTTAGGAAGAAATATGTAACTAACTTCCCACATTTCTCTGATCAGTTTGCCTATTTCTGTTAGAATTTCTATGACATTTCTCTATCTCATTGGCTTCTTCCTTTGTGAGAGTTCAGCTATGCTCTAGATATTTGGTTAAAAGTCAAAATCCACAAGAAAGCAAACCTGGAGAAGCTCATGCTGCTAATTTTTATTTTGATAAATCCAGTAGTTTACAATAACCGACAACCACATAATTTAAATAGTATATTAACCTCTATAGATACAACAGTATTGGAGAGAATGTATTCAACCTACTCAGCCAGTATGTTTAGCAGTATCCATCCATGCACTGGGCAGCAAAATGCCAAAGCAACCACCAAAGCATATAAAATGTCATATAAGCCCTACCAACACAAGTGTAATAAGTGCTTTCTGGAGACATTCCTACTTGAAATAAGCAATTTCTAAATAAAATGGGAGGGAAACCTGAGATATTTCAGGTGTGCATATTCAGTAAGATAATTCATTAGTTCATTTGGGAAGAGTCTTTGCAACTTGAAGCCTAGAAACAAACAAATCAAGAGAAAGCTTATTAAGAATTATTAAGTAAAATAGAGAATTAAGTACAGTACTTAACTAGAACTATGAGATGGTTTGTAGGGGTGAAGTTATCTGAGTCGGTGTAGCTGCAGTTTAAACCATGTCCTACAGATAGGGTTCTGAGCCACTTTTGTATTTATTTCCTATTAAGAATATTAAACCAAAGAGAAGTTTTAAAGCAATGTAATGTATTTCAAACTACTTGTCTTTCTGCTTCAAGCTTTGAAGATACATGCTTGGGATCTATGTACACTGCAAGCAGGTAAAGCATAGCTTTCATGAAATTTCATTTGAAATCTGTTGTCTTTGCATTAAGGGTAATCGTGATGAGAATCAAACTGTGGATTATCAAAAAGCTCAAGAAGATGCTCAGCGTCTGTACCAAGCGGGTGAAGGAAAACTTGGGACTGATGAATCTTGCTTTAATATGGTTCTGGCAAGCAGAAGTTTTCCCCAACTGAAAGCAACAGTTGAGGCATACTCCAGGGTAGGAGTTCTTCACTGATTTCAAATAAGCTTGGCCAATGTATTTTACATTAAGGTTCTAGTTGCTACTGCATTTCATCATCCACATATCAATCTCATTTATTTGTAGATTGCTAATCGTGATTTATTAAGCAGCATTGATAGAGAATTTTCTGGAAATGTGGAACGTGGTTTGAAGACTATTGGTAAGTTATATGTTCTTTCCTCCCCCCTTATCCTTTAGGAATTAAACCTAAATGTAACCAAAGAAAAATCCAATTCAGCACTGGCCATATGGCAAATTATCACATAATCAGAGACTCTGCTAGAACAGAAGTAGCTTCAATTATTCAAATTATTCATCTTGCCCTTAAATGAAGAAAATAAGCATCCATCATGAAGAAGTCAGTTTCAAGTAAGAACAGGCCACATAGAAACTACATGTCACTTCTCTGGGAAGGCAGGCAAATGCACAGAACCAAGGCTCACTGGTTAGCGCTTGTAGCTGTGTAATTCAGAGTTCTGCAAAAGGGGGTACCAGTGTCACAGAGCCATGACTGGGTGTGCAGCTCCTCAGCAGAGACAGCTGAGCCACCCACACAGATAACCTCAGAGCCAAGGTGCACCTACTGAAGGTACAGTTCCCTTTGCACCCCCTTCCCCACCACCATCTACCCCAAAAAGCTCAGCTGTGGCTAAGGACAAGCTTAGCAAAATAGAAGACGTTGTTTTGAATTAACTTTTTCCTACTGCCTTGTTATAGTAAAGCAGTTCAACACAATTCAGCACAATTAACTGATAGTGAAAATCAGTAATATTTAGTAGTAAATCTGGAGACACCAGTCGTATCAGTGCTTACCCAAATGACAGAAATTCTGTAGCCATAATGGACAAGCAAAAACTTCCCAGAGTATATTCTACTCAAGAGTTTAATGGGAAAAATTCAGGTCTGAGCATCAGGTAGAAGAATAATGACTCATCTCTGAGTGTGAACAATCCACCTGAAACAAGATCTATTCTGTAACGACAAGTGTTACAGAACTACTAGAGAACCTTCTGCATTTGTACTTAGTGGCATTCTAGCAATGGAACATGAGTAAAATACCTTGTGTCCCAATACCAGCTATCCAAGGAGAAGAACTGTTTTTGAATTACCTGTTTGAGAATTAAGATTTCAGAGAGTTTTGAAAAGCACTTCCAGAGGAGTTAACTGCTACTAACTGTGTTTTTTTGTGGAGGAATAACTCATTTGGTCAACTTGAAAATAAGCTTAGCTCTATGTACAGGTCTTGTTATTCACAGTAATTGGATATTCACTACGACGAACCTCTAGCTGTCTACAGCAGAAATCCTGCCAAGCTGATCCTGCCAAGTACCACTATACAGGATACATTACTGGAACTAATCCTAACAATATACTTTATTGCAGTGCAATGTGCTTTAAATCGCCCAGCCTTTTTTGCAGAAAGACTTTATTATTCTATGAAAGGAGCTGGCACAGATGATTCTACCCTCATCAGAATTGTAGTCACTCGCAGTGAGGTAAGAAATTTTCTCCTGTGTAAGTCACATGCAGCAGAATGCCATCTACACAAACCAGCTTGTCACTTAGTCCTCCTTTCACAGGCGTAAAATCATGTACTGCATGAAGCTTTTATGGGGCTCACATTTAAATGCATGTGTTAATTAGTTTTAAAGCCAGCTTTCATGTAGTAATTTAATTAACTCAGCCTAGGTTGTAGTAACTGCTTGTTTTCCTCTTTAACTGTTGTTGCCTGTCTATGCAGCAAGTGAGCACTTCCAGGTGAGAAGTTCACCTGTTCACAGTTAGGACAGCACAGTCTTAACAAAGCATGGAACAACTGCTGCACTCTGCTTTGGGAGCTGCTTCTCTATCCTTGGAGGGATCAGCTGGCTCGTCCACTGCACAGGGTTAATCATTGCACATCTCACCCTTGGCATGTGTTCTCTGGTTCGCAAGGGAGGAGATGTGGGGTGACTGTCTAGGATTTAAATCATACAGTGTGGTTGAGTTTTCTGCTTTTTTTTGTCTTTGCATAGATTGACCTTATGCAGATTAAACAGATGTTCACACAGATGTATCAGAAGACATTGGCTACAATGATAGCAAGTGATACAAGCGGTGATTACCGGAAGTTGTTGCTGGCGATTGTTGGGCAATAGAAGAGGATTATCTGGTTTTTTGGTTTGTTTTTTTTTTTTTTGGAAACAAACTGAAGGACATGAAACATCCTTTAAGTAGATACTAACTATCCTTGTAAAAGAATAATTTTAAAGGTTGCATAATCAAATACACCTTCTTGATGATTCAGTAAGCTTTTTGCACTTACAATGCCTTAATTTACAGCACATAATATTCTTTATTGTATAATAAAATATATATCTTGTCTGTTATACCCTAAGCCTTAGTCTTTTTGACCCAGACAAAACCACTGCCCCTCTACTGGATTCCTGCATATGTCTCTGTGGGAGTCAACTGTTTCAGCCAAATTAATCTCCAGCACTCAACAAGTTTCCTGAAATGCCTACACTGCTGAGCTTACTGTGGAAGACAAACAAAGCCTGAGGCTGTGATGTAAAGCATTTTACCCTGTCCCTTTTTATTTACTGTGTTTCCATCATAATGTTGAAAAACATGCAAGCGCTCAGTTTAAGTCACTGACAGTTTAGGGGCCTTGGCAGAATCTGACTTTACACTCCTATTAAATTCCTTAACTTAGTGGTTAGTTACCATTATGCTTAAGGCAGCAATGGAAAGGAGAAATCATCTTAAGATTATTAAATCTCTCCTTTTAAAGGAGTGGGTTATACAGCAGCTGACCAAGTAGTGAAAAAGCATTTATTTAATGCTAACCTGTAAATCCAACCCAAAGCAGTTGAGACTTACACAATATAAATGGCTATGTCGATGTTTTCAAAGGATTTAAAGAGAACAGCTTTGAACAGAACATTTGGGTTTTTTAGAAAGCTGCAATGAATCTGTCCCCAGCCATAAATTTAAGAGAAGCTCCAAGTCCACCAGTAATAAGCAGTGTTCCTTCAGCAATGCTTTAACAAGTAACACTTGTATTATATGACACCCTCACACAAACACCAAAAACCTATTTCTAGTGTCTCTCAGACAAAAATCGCTAGGGCTGGTAGAGCTGGTTCCAAGATGACAAACCTTTCACCCTGCACAGCATGAACATAGAGGTTTGTACACAGCAACAACAGATTATCAAGTGTATCATACCAAAAAAGCTTATGTATTTTACTTATATCAGTGGTCTGCAACCTAAATCTGATTTTAGATTATAAACTTTTTCTGATACTAACTGAGAAATACAGTTCAGCTGGGTCAGATTAATTATTTCAAATACAAAATAGATGGAAGTTGATTTCGAGAGACTAGAAGACATTCTACTCTGCACTACTTTCATCAGCCTTAGTGCAAGTATCCACTGAGACAGATACACGTGTGTGTATATAGATATCTACCTGTCAACAGTTTTCCAAGCTTGACCAAGGTTCTTATAAGCTTTGGTTCTTATTTATTTGTTCTTGAACAAACTTCCTTACAAGTGAAGCACCTTAACACTTAATAATTAAAGCATATTAGTGCATATGTATCTTTTTATGTGACCGAAAGTCCCTACCAATTCACTTGTTATTCTAAGCAGAATATTGATTAAATCTGGCTCATACGTACTATCACAAGAAAATGAACAGATGAATAGGCTTCTATGTTCTATTCTATGTTCTATTCTATGTGAATGTAAAACATTTACCTGTTTTATGGCAAAAATATTTTCATTACATGCTAGCAACAAAGAATTGTTAAATGGGTAGCAAGAATTGAATGATTGACAATGAAATTTTAGGAAAAAATAGGCAAGGAAAGACTGAACAGATATTATCTATCCTGCCTCTGAAAAAGCCTTAATTTTCTACCTAAATTATGTAATAGTGCTTTCAGATTAAACATTAGGAAAAAAGCAAGCTGTTATGAGAGTCTTCCCTCCAAAAGCGTTCAGACTCGTGCAGAAGAGACCTCCCTTTCTAAGAGAAAAACAGCCTCAATCACAACCATCTGGCTTTTTGCAAGGGGGCCAATCTTCACAATTCAAGACATAAAGCTAGAGCAATTTTTCCATTTCACAATTGAATTTAATAAGCTTTGAAAGGAAAGCTGTTTCACACTATAATTTTGGGAGGTGAAGGTGTTTGTTTGCCATTGAACTGGATATAGGTAGGCTGTGAACTCGGATGCTCTTCCCCATTTGGCTCAGCAAATGGCAGCACATTCCCTGACAGCACAGGAAAATAATCCCCCAAAACCTGACCCAGCTTGGTCTGTACTTCTGCTCTTCAGTTCCACCAACACACAGCTACACTCCTTGGGGCAGTCAGAGACTCCAGCCCACCTCTCAATCTTCGCTGATGGTGCCCTCCAGGTAAGCACCAGATGATGGTCCCACCCCTCAGCTCACAGAAGAAGTGACCCTAACGTGTCTGCCGAGCCCAGGGCAGGGCAGGGAGGCTCTGACCACTCCAGCTGAAACCAGGAACCTGCCATGCCTCTCACAGCCTTTGCTGCCTGTCTCCTTCGGCTGTCAAAGCCAAGCTTTCTCCCCTCCCTACCCAAGAACAGACTAAGGACATAGAGGAGACTTCTTTTCTTCCCCTCCTTAAAATGCTGAAAGCATAAGACAAGGAATGCAAAACTACTTACAGTTTTCTGGGAGTAAGGAAATAATTTCTTCTCCCAAACAATATAAGAATTAGAGACAGCTCCAGACTCCACCTTATAGAAACACAGTAGCAAAAAATGAGTGCCTACTTTACAAACAGGAACACCCCCAGACAAAACCATGTTACCTGACTACTTGCCTAAAAGGTGACAGGGCAAACATAGTGTGAGAAATCAGGCCAACAACTACCTAGTGTATTTTCCTTTACTGCAGATGTCTTCATATCTGGCAAAAGCTATTACAGACAATGGATACAGCAGCAAAACATACTGCAAGGGAATCCTCATAGAAGTGAACATCATTGCTGCTGGGCACTTACTGCCATACAAGTATCAGAACCAGTTCTCTCCAATTACAGTGAGGTCTTTCCACACAAAGATTGTATCTGTATTTTCTTCATATACACAATTCCAGCTACTCGAAATCCTCACTACAACCAAGAACTGAGTATCAAATCAGGACAAATACTTTCTTGTGAGGTTGTAACATTTTCCACTAGCACTTACAAGGAGAAAGGTACCATCACCATGTTCATAATAAAATTTCAGTTGTACTTCATAATAGGTTTCTATTCTGCTCTAATATGACACCATATGCAGACTGTGCAGCTTGCAGGGATGGGAGTGCTTCATAAAAAAGCCAAAAAACTTACCATTTTTAACTTGATCTTCTGGACTCAAACTCTGAGAAGAATTTCCAATTAGAATGCATCTGCAATAAAGTAAAATTGAATATTAAAACTCCCCTTAACAACAGTGTGTCACTTATCTTAATTCTCATCCCATTCAGCAGCTTGTCCTTAGTTTAAAAAGAATATGCCAAAAGGCTAATTTGTGTGTCTGTACAGAGGGCCAAAACAAACAATTTTCTCCCTCTGCCCAAAAAGGAGCCCCAACACACTTCAGTAGTCGAATGTTTAGTTCAAAGCAACATGTGATACACAGCTATGCATAAGAGTCTTTTCTAGAGTCCACTAACCCTGCTCTGACAAGCTCGTACAAACCAAAAGTGGACATCTGGTTTACCACACAGAAAATATTTCTGAGAGAGAACTCAAAACCAAAAAAATCAGCAGGAATAAAATGTAAATTACATAGTCTTTACATTCAACTAGTCCTCTGCAAGCTAACTCTGACCTTTTATGCTATTTTTTTGAATGGCTTAAATATTGAAGACTATTTCTAAACAATTTGCAAGGTCAGATTAGACCTATGTATGCCAAATAAAACCAATACACAGTGATAGGAGCCGCAGCCCATGCACAAAATTTATTGTGTGCTACTGTTTATAAAATACTTGAATAGTTCGGAACATGCATAAAATTTCCAACTTAGGGGTATGTACAGATTGTAGTTTATGGCAAAGAAAAAAAAAAAAAAAGAGATGAACTCTAGTGACATAAGTTTCAAGTTGTGTTCCAGGGTATGAGAAGGACATGTAGCAAATGTCAAAATATATAACAAAGTACACTGGCAATCAGTACAGTCCATTATTTGTGAACAAATTAGCACAGGGCTTCAATTTTTATTTTAACCAAGCAGTCCTGTAGATACCAAAATACATGCAGTCTCAAGTTTACACTTTCACTAATGCCTTAGCAGTTGAACAGAGCAATTGCTTACGCGCTGCTTTGCTTAAACAAAAAGTATGTCCGATACAGGTTCAGTTTCCTTTACAGATTTAAAAATAATAAAAAGCTTGCAGCTATTCAGCCCAGTGATTATTAGCTATTTATGCAACCGTAATACTCACAATAAACTAAAAGTACCTATAACATCTAGGTAACCTATAGATGTACATCATAGGTCTATATATTAAATATTTGCAAAATGAAAACATGCATACACAAAATACAATGCCAAGCTTTACAGACTTGATATGAATCAAAATTTACTTAAACAATGTACAAAGTTCAATTAAAAGTACCTTAAAATTAACACTTCCATATTTTTCTTACTTTTAAAATTAGTATATATATATTTTTTTTTAAATTCAAGGTTGGGAAAAGTCTTGAAAAAGCTGGGCAAAAAAGTTTCTAAATTAAATATCTTTTTAAATCTGTGTTCAAGTAATAAACATTCCTACATAGAAATCTTCTGATAAGCTGTAACTAAAAAATACAGTGAATACAATATAGAATTAGCAACATCTAAAGGAGTAAACCTGAGGTCAGCACTTTACAGAATGACCAACTGAAATTTTTTGGCATTTTTTCTGTTATTTAAAATACAGGTTTTGCAGCCTCAGATATTTTAAGACCATTCTAATCTATAATTTTAAAGACGTATCATGAAACCAATGTCCATTAATAAATAGTTAGCTCTTAGGGTTGTATTTGAAAGTCTGATTTAAAAAAACAAACAAACAAACAAACAAACAAACTACCTCTACTGAAAGAAAAATCCCATTTGTAAACTTAAAAGTGTTGACAACGTAAGCGTAAGATGCTAGTCTAGGTGTGCTTTAGTGAGAACAGTCCGATCCTTTCCCCAGATCTCTTCCGAAGCTGCGGCAGCCAGTGATGGAGGTTTGTGTGAAAGGGTGAGGCACACACTCCGAGGAGGTTGGGTCACCATGTAAGAGAGGGGCTGTTGTCTCAAAAGCATGATGGTCTCTCTTCAGTGGGATCAAGTCAGATGGTTTTCTACCTCGTGTTAAGTAGTCACTTCAAGTGATCCCCCTATTTCATTTGTTGTCACATCAAAAAGCAGTAATCTAGGAATTCTCAGGCAGGACATGAGTGAGTAAACCAGGAGCAGATGTGGTCACTGTGCATTGTTGTTGCCAGTTCCATTGTTTCCATTGGCATTTGCTGTGTTTATAGTATTAATACCATCTTGCTGAAGAGCATCTTTTCTTGGTGGCATTCTCTCATTGATCCTATCCAAACCTTTTGCTTCTTCAAAACTGCAGATTTTATGTTGCGGAGAGAATCCTCGTATTGCTTAACAAAATGCAAATTTGATATGTCAGTAATGGAAAAATAAGTTGAAAGCATATACTTTTTCTAGCAAATGATGTTTAAAAAAAGATAAAAAATCAGCCAAAGAAACTTATGGCCCTGCCACTGTATTGCTAAAAGATTCTCTAACCTTTCCTGAAATGTTCACGGCAATCATGGTTTCAGTTTGTTACAAAAAGAACAAAGTATGGCAAATATTCTGCACCTAAGAATCAAGGGGTTTAAGCCCACTTGATTGCTTCTGCGGGTCCCTGCTGGGGCCAGCTATCACTGCTGTGTTTTTGCTGCTCAGCTCATCGGGCTAATCTTAACATCCCCCTTCCCTTCAGGGCAATGTCAGTAAGATCTAAGCAGCACAGCAAGTGCAGTGGAGGCAAAGCAGCAAAGGGTTACAAAAGTAGTGGCAGATTTACATCCTGCACACACACCAATGGCCTGATCCTGCAGTTTTCATGCAGGCAAAACTGCAGGATGTGATTCACACTGTGCTAATCATGTGGATGATGGAAATGGACACAACCACAATCACCAAGTTAGCACTGTGGTTCAACAATGGTATCATTTAAATACAGATGTATTTAAAGTAAGTATAGAAAATAGGTATTATTTTTCTACTGATTATTTTGATGAATGAGGTCTGTAGTTGAATTTACACCTAAAAATGTCTGACCACATAATAGGATTGAGGTATTTAGGATGAAGTAATTCTTTGGAGATTTAAGTACAGCTTTCCACTCACAACAACAGGACCTCTTGCAGGTGTGTGTGAGAACAGAATATGGCACTTGTTTATATTTTTGGAGATCTGACTTCCTTAATTAAAAAAACAAAGAATACAGTCATTAAATGGTGCTTTGCAACTAAATCTGTAAAACCCCAAAGGCAGCTCTCTCAATGGCTGTTTGTCATTGAATTCTGAGCAAGAAGAAACTGAAGTCTCTCTCAAAAGAAACAATGTGAAGTTGAATACTCTGAACCAAATAATTTGATGGCATTTTGCTCAATACCACTAACAGAGGACATATATACAACTTATTTAGCACAGAAGCACTAATAATCCATTGAATTTAATATGTCTCATAAATACTAGAAATAAATTTGAATAATAAATTATATTCAAAATCTACAGAAAAATTTATGTCTTGCACTACCAGATATCACAGAAAATTTAAAAAAATGTTCAAAGCCATTAAATGTATTTTATGAGAAAAGGCATGCATAAACAATCCTCCTTCCACATATAACATCCCCTCCCCAAAATCAAACAAAACCTTCAGTTGAATGCAGAAAAAAACCACTAAACACTTCTAAGAATTTCAAGACAACATCACATATCACAACATGCTATTATACAAAAACCTAAAGCATATTCTGTAAAAAAACCAAAAGGAGACCAAAACCCCCAAGAACTTCCCTAAAATATTAAAGATAATCATCATCCTACAGCCAGAAATGAATGTTACATGTAAAATAGATGAATCAATGCAGTTGATTCATCTCTGCTTGTGCAAGTTGAAAATAAAACACACCCACACAGAGTACTTTTGAATTCCCTCCCAGACACCACAGATCTCTGCCAAGGGCAAAGACTCTGATCATACCTTTTTCAGCCTCAATTGCCTCTACAGTGGCTGTACAGAAGTGAGCAGATGCATGCAAAATGAATGAGAAAGATGAAGAGTGTAATATCGCATAGCAGAAAAGGCAATGATCAATTTTATATAGTATGCTACGCCAGATTCTATTACAATTAGATAAAATGACAATTAAGTTTTTGGGGGATTGTTTTTAAGTCTAAGTGAAACTTTTCCTAAATTTTAACTAATAGAGTTTATCAATTAAAAGCCTGTCAAAGTAACGCTAATGAACTAATGTTATTAACTTTACATTTCTGTAACTTTTGGTTGTGATTTTTGTTTTGGTTTTTTTAAAGACAGCAACAGAAAACTTCAACTGATGCTAGAGTTGTGGTATGGTTTAAAAATACTAAAAATCTATTTGAGACTATTTCTGAAGATTAAAATACATTAGTGAGCTTCATTAAACTACCAGGAAGGACACTATAAAAATAACACTACCAGCATTCTAATAATAATAAAAAAATATTTTTCTCTTTATCTCCCTGAAGTTTAACTAGTACTTCAATTTCTCACAATATTTTAAGCTAAAATGGGCATCTCTGAGAACTGAATCGTGAAATTTAAGCCAAAGAAAATAAATCTAGAAAGTCATATTTACAAAGTCTTGTAAATAAAAAGAAATCAAAAAAGTCTTGAATCACCAACGCAGTCTACAGCAGGAAGAGGTCTGGATTTAACATAGTCCTAGTGGGTAAATTAATGTGAATATGAAGAACATCTAGCTCACTAGCTGTTTTTCTAACTAAATAACTATGACAACTGCTTTGATTTCTTATGTGTAAGATCTTTCCTTATAGTTTTAGCACTAGATGGCAAAGCTTTAACATAAGGTTTTTACTATTACAACCTGAACTGTAGCTAAGTCAGTCATGGTGACAACTTTTTACCTCCTCTACTATTTGCCATGCCTCTAATACCACAATTTCAGAAATACTGACAAAAAGTATCTTACATAGAGGTAAACCTACTTGTGTAGTGTTTCATACATACTGTTAACAACAAAAATCATGGCAGAGTATTCAAGCAAGAGCTGGGGAAAATAGCTCTATAAGAAAATAGGGCATTAAGATGAGAATAGAGATTTAAATTTATTACTTCTCATTTCCTATCCAACAAAACCAATCACCTACACTATGCCTACACTACATTGTGTATGAATTGTCTGCACTATGTTTTAAGCTCACTGTTGCATAAGATTCTAATTTTCACTGAGATAGTCTAAAAAAATTTGGATACTTGCATTAAGTAAGTATCCAATAAATACTATTTTATTTCATAAAATAATATTAAATACTTAAGGAAAATACAGCATTTTGAATTTCATATACTGCACTTTCCATGGAACAAAAAATGAAAAAAATATTAAAACAGTTCTGCACTTAAATCTACAGAGATGAGGGCAATTCCAGAACTAAATCAAAAAGCCACTTGAATGGATGGTTATTTATGTTTACCTTAAGGGAAAGAAACTTTCTCTATTTCTAAAAATAAACTACTTTAAGAATTGTTTTAGAAAGTCACCAAATACATACTTGCAAACTATAATCAATTTGCCATACAAATACAAAACTACGTAAAAAAACCACCTCTTTCCACCACTTCCTGTTACCTGTGGGGTCTTTGTTTTCAATCTTTTCCTGAAAAGATCATGAATACTGATTTATCTCTGCAAATTATGTAGCTTGGTCATAAATACAAATTTCAAAATTTACTCCTAGTTCATACTACTTTTAGTACTACTATTCCAAAAAGACCTTGGAATATTCATCACAGTTAATAAAAAGATAATTTTCAACTTGACATAAAAGAACAAACTGACTGGAAAATACAAGCACGTAAAAAACCTGTAGAGACTCAATTTGGAAAATAATTTTGCTGGATTCTCTTTTGCAGGTATATCTAAATTAAAGCTTTATTCTTCGTAGACTTTGATAAACCTCAAGTAAATAGTGGATCATATTAACAGGTAATTCTGAAGTCTTTGCTCTGAAAATTCTCAATTGAAAGCTGATTTTAAGCAAGAGGTTTCAATGGCATTTCCATCCTTAATTTCAGCTCTCCCTTTGTTTTACTTAATGGATGGATGTGATAGAAATTCCTTGCCAATTTTCAACATAAACACAAAAAACTATCTTAACTGCTTTCTGACTAATAGCAGGGTCAGTAGTTCAACTGATGTCCATGGAAGTACTTACAATTTTTAATTTAGACTTAAATGTGTTTAGTATGTTGCTGAATACAGCTCTAGGTGTTTTGTCAATTTTTAGCAGACGTTGGCTCAATTTGGAAGCTAATTTTATTGAATTCAATTTACAAAATAAGTCACTAGGAAATGTTATTTTAAATAACAGTACTTAATATTATCTTTATTATTTCAGCTACTATAATGCAAGCAACAAAAATAATAAAAACCAAATTTACATTAAAAAAAATCAGAAATATACAAAGGCCATGACTTCCCAAAGTCTGTTTTTATCATAACACATTAAAGCTATCCAAAAGTAAGCTATGATTCATTTTAAAAAAATACGAAAAAAAATCATACATTGACATCTCCCATAGGATGTTGGCTTGCATTTTTTTCCAGAATTATGCTTTTGAACTGAGCTGTCTTTGTTTAAGCCCTTTGCTGCAGTCTGCATTTGCCATTCCCCCCGGGCTGCTCTGTGCTGCAGTGAGGGTCTGTCCCGGTGCTGCCCGGTGGGATGGCAAAGCCACCAGGCAAAGCCACCAGGCAAAGCCACCAGGCACCCCTGCTCCGGAGGAGGAGGAGGAGGAGAAGAAGCCAGCAGCTCACAGACAGAGCAGCTGGGCTCAACAAAGTCCTGACAGAACAGTGGCATTTGCTAAGATCCAGTATGGAAAATGTTACTCAAATTAAGAGCTGTATAGGTATATATGCAAAAATTGCATATGTGTGTTTATCTATTTGCCCTGATAAAATAATTCCAGCCCAGCACTCTAGAGAAATGTAGATATACGCTCCAATTTCTTATAACTTTCACAGCTGCTTATAAATTTAATAGCAACCAATGTGCCATTGAAAAATGAGCATTTGTAAGAATGAAACCAGGAAAACCTAGGGCATACTGGTCAATTCTGTGTATTTTTAAGCCAACAAAAGAACCAAATAAAAAAATTACTTCAATTAATATTATGTTCTTTTATTTTTGCAAGGCTAGACTAGTTTAAATTATTGATAGCATACTGATCAACACAGTACAAAATACTTCAAACAGTACTTAAATATTTGTAGTAAGAAATCCTACTATACTATCAGTGACTATATTTTTGTCAAGAATATAAATCCTCTGATACTACAGTGGTTTAGAAAATGGTCAGTTAGTGGAGTTTTATTTTATTTTTGGTTTACTGCTACGTTTGCAATTGAGCATTAACCCTAATTTGAAAACTATTCTTTTAAGACTGAAACAGTAACATGCTTATCAGTAAAAAGAAGTTACTTCAGTTTAAGAACTAACAGTTGGCAAGATTTATTTTGAACAATCAACATGACTAAAACAAATGAGGTATATTAATGAAGTGCATCAGGGAATATTGCCATCAAAAGTTCTAGTCAAGAGAAAACCCACACCCACAAAAATCCAGAATGGATTTTGCTTACTTTCCAAATGACCCACATTTTCAGTAGTGGTAGAAAGTCATATGCTTTATGTAAAAAAAATTTTCTAGTCAGTTTGATCCTCTCTGGTATTTGTAATGCAACATGGATAATAATTTGTTAAATGAGTGAGAGGAATGCAGACTCATTTTTTAAGCATAGTAAAATTTCTTCTTAAACAATGAAAATTAAAGCTAGAACATATGCTTTTGAAATAGTTGAATGGATTAGGAAACATACACCATTTCTTGTTATAGACATTCACAAAACAATCACATACATACACTGGACATATAAACTTACTTGTAGACATTATATGTCCACTGAAAAATGATTTAAAACGTGACATTTGTGTTTCAAGGCTATTAAAAAACAGCTTTGATAGTTTAATAGAAAATGTAGTGAAAGGCTTTCAAAAAACGACATAGAAAATACAAGGAATTCAAATAAACAGTCTAAATCATGAAATGAGAAAAGCAGCTACTCTTGGAAAACAGATTGTGTAAAAAGTGGTATTCACATATCACAATCTTTCAATAGTTATAAAAGTCAGTGTTCCCATACTGAGGTTTTATGCTTCCTAGTAAAGCCTGAAGGTGGCCAATAAAAAGTCTTTGAATATGTTAAGAGTGCTGCTGATATGAAGTCCAGTTTCAGACTGGTGTCTTTTAGTTATTCACCACTGTGAACAGAAAACATGGACTTCATTTTTTTAATACACTTGGTACAAGCTCATAGCATCCTCCCTAACCCTAGTTAATCATTATGGGCCTTGTGAAAAATATGATCCAATGATTCAACAAACTAAAAAAAGAATAAAAACCTTTTACAAAATATTCAATGAGCCAGATTACAGGTATATTTTGTATAGAGTTCTTTTTATTTTCATGCAAAAAAAAAATGCACACTTAATAACACCCTTTTATTTTGATATATTTACAAGTTTTAAATTCAATCCCTTTATTCTCAACTGATTTTATAACAAATGATTGAATATTTTTCAAGTACATTATTGTTCAAAATGCACAGACAGTGTGCAGCAGCAAATGCAGCAAACCTCAAAAACAAGGTGCTACAACATTGCTTCTACATCAAGAGACAGACAAGTGTCTGGGATAGTGGTTTAATTTTCACACTTATACAGACATACATCTATACCTAGAGAGAGACAGACAGATCTAAGAAAGCAGCTACATCTGCAGAGGAAGGAAACAGCATGTTACAAGGACAATTCAGGGAGGTCAATTATACATAGAACATTTGACAAACAACATAGAGAACAAACTTTGGCATTAATTACCAGGGTACAAAACGTAGCACATTCCAATCTGTCAATGGAGTGTAATATGGAACTATGCAGTCTGTAGCTGTTTGTTAATATTAATATCAACAAGTATTTGACATTGTCAATGAAAATACTAACACAGCTATAATAAAACCATTTTAATGGAGAGCACACAAGTAATGATGCGAAATTACACTGCCATTTTTGTATCTATAATGATTAAATACCTCAATACGAGATCTATTAGGTCACCCCACCTGAAAAATTGTAAACTAAGGAAGCTCAGAGTCTGAAAAACATAGCCTGATACTGCTGAACTAATTGGCTTTTAGTTTTATACCCTGGTTAAGTATCCATTTCACATTGCCTGATTAACACATAACACTATGCTTGTATCAGCCGCTAAGACAAGAACTGAAAAGCATAAGAAATTCCCTGCATGCATTATGTGTGGTGTTAGCAAAAGAGTGAGATGTGCCCCAGTCCATCTGAGGCACAGCAAGTTGCATAACATCATTACCACTTTGCAGGGTCTGTCGTCCTCCAGCCAACACTCCACTAGGTAACATTCCAGTGGGAGTCAAACCCTTGAGTGTCAGCACACTTTCACTCTCCTCCCTGTGTGAAAAAACAGAAATGAAACCTTAAATATCTGCGCATGAAAACTTGCATTGAAGTAAAATAATGGATGGTGAAAGGGAGAGCCTAGTTTTGCTGTGTTTTATGCATGTCAAGACTGAATGTAAATTCAAATTCCAACAATTCAAAAGGTGAAAATAATTTTAGTCCATACCAGTCTTTCCTCTGCCTAGGAGTTATAAATGCTGGCTACTTCTGAACCAAATTCTGAGCAGTTATTCATATGCAGGTTCATTAGCTTTTAAATGAGCACCGGATGTCTTATGAGGTACTGAACATACCTCACTACCATAAAACAATCCCCAATTTTGTTTTAAATGTCTCTACTTCGGGAAATAACTTTTAAAAATTACCCCTATTTGAGCAATTATGCTCTGGAAAAACAGACATTTTGGGTAAATAGGATGATGAAACCTCTACATTTAAAGAGGATGGGGTATTTTTTAAATAGCTGAAAAGAAACACACCAAAACTGGAAGCAAAACCCCTCTACTCCTCAAGTTCCTGGTATGTCAGAAATTTTCAGAGTCAGTCCTGACCTCCTCCATTACACCCTTGATTTCAGTCTTTCTATCTGAATTTCAGTCTTTCTATCTTTCCAACACTCTTAGTTAACAGCTGGACAAACAACATGTACGCTAAAGATAATTTTCTCTAATTTCTTGGAACATGTCTCAAAAATAACTCAAAAATATTCTTTAACCAAAAATTCCAACATAAACAGGGTGCACCAATATGCCAAACAAGATTCTGATGCACAGCGATCTCCCTGAAAAATCTTTGGCATTCGTTATGGTGAAACAGAGATGTTTACCTTGCATAGGTAACAGGGGCTAAGGATTGCAGAAATCACACAAGTACCTGAGAACAGAGAAGACTCTTGCCATCTTGCCAATTGCACGAATTTTGTTTCTGATTATTTCTTTCCGTGCGGCAGCTGTACCTACTTTCAATAGAAGAAGAAAGAGTCTCAAGGTCATGAGTATATAGAAGGTCATTGTTTTAAAGTGCATCAAATTTAACACAACTGTTTAAGTTCAGTACTCGTCACAGGAGGTCAGTACCCAAACACTTAAGGGCACAGTGTTATCAAATTAGAGCTTCAGAATGCCAGCAAAACCACCATCACCTCTGTGTCCGCAAAACACACACAAAAATGTATAGATTGTTCACAGCGATTTCCTAAACCTAGTAAGCATCTGAACTACCACACTACAGTGTAGTAACTCATAACTCATTTGCCTAAATTTTACACTTTAAATTCTTAGTACTGACACGTGTGTATATCAACATATAGGCAAGTAGCCCAATATAGAAGACAAACAAATACTAAAGCCACAAAAAATAAAGATTTTCTAATTGTTACATAGCTGTTCGAGAAAAACCAGTGGTTTCCTTATTTTTATGTCAGCTACCCAAAACACAATTCCATGAAAACCCCTCAGAAAATAAACAAGCAAAAAACTGCAGTGGTACCTTTCTTACCACTTAAGTCTGTGTTCCACATCATCTTAGGTTTGCATCATTTGCAGAAATTACAAATACCAAAGATCTGGAGTAAATACTGCACATTCCACAGGGCAGAGTGATACCACTTGTGACAGACAAAGTGAAGAGAAAACTCAGAAAGAAGGCTTATGATTGGGAAGGAGAGCCACCTTTGCCTTCCTTGACATGAAAATGGAAACACCTTTCTCCAACACTGTTTCTGGTTTGTTTCAATGTATAAAAGTCATCCTTCCCCTCATCTTACTTTCCCTCTGCCAACTCCTAGATTTTATTAAAACAGTAGAGGCAGATGAGGAGATACCAAAACCAAAATCCTTACTTCTCCTCAGCCATTGGAGCAGGAAAGCATTAATCACATCAAGGTAAGAGTAACTCAGTCATACTGTGAATTGACCCACAGGGGACCAAGAGTGAACAAGCTCAGACATGTCTGTTAGAACTTCCACGCACAGTGTTGTTCAGTCTTGGGAGAAAGGTACACAATATGAAGTTGCCAACTAAATTGCAAGAAGGTAGAAGAGAGGACCACAGAAGTGGGCAGAGGAAGAGCCACATGTCCAAAGTTTGCCTACTTGCATTCAAAAAGAGAGCTGTGGAAGAAGCTGTTTTCCATCCCTGCTCACTAGCATGGGGCTTCCCCGTGAGGGTACAGGCACTCAGGCACAACAGTCACACTTCTTAGACCACAGCTGCAAGGACACAAGGCCTTCTGTGACACAAAAGTAGGTAGACTTTCCACCCTGAACACCAAACCAAATAAAATACAAAAGATAAAGCACATAAGGGCAAACAACAACAACAAAACCACACAAGACAAAAAGGTGTAATGACAAAGAAAAAATGGGGCCAGGAGACAACCTTTGTAAGAACTCAATGACAGAATCTTGGGGTATGACAAATACCTGCCAGTCCACATAAAAAAAAAAAAAAAAAAGCCAGGAACTGCTGAGTAAAGTTTTTTTTAGACAAAGTTACAATTTAAACAGACATCAAACTAAAAAAGTGACAAAACAGGTGGCTCAGGAAAAACTTGGATAGTATGAAACATTCAATTTCTATTGAAAATAATTTCCTTGAAATCTTAACTTTCAATTTTTAAAGTTCTAAAAATTTTTGCTTTCTCTCTTTGAACACTACTGATAGTCACTTGAGAATCCGGAATGAGGAGACTCTTTTAGAGTTTGAAAAGGTCAGGGCTAAGGGGGACATCAAATATTTCTCTTTAAGTTCCTCAATTTTCCTGCTACCTACACCAATTTGCAGGCTTCACTGATGCCAAGCTGTAATGTGCCAACTGGAAAAGACTTCAGGCAGAGCTAGTCCCTGTGCTTCAAAACGAGAAAGGTTGCTTTGGGGTGTTTGGTTTATTTGAGGGGGTTTTGTTTGTTTGTTGGGACTTTTCTTTCTTTTTTTTTTTTTTTTTAAGATGATCACTCATTGCCCTCACCCTCCAGAAGCAACACAGCCAAGGTAAAAAGCAAAAGGCATTACTCCAGGCTGCAGCACTGCACTGATGTGGCCACTGAATCCTGGTTACTTCGAGAATAGCATCTGCTTGCAGAAGAATGTCTTGATTACACCCTAAATTACAGGAGATATGACAAAGAACTTCCCCCTTTCCCATTCCCAATGCCTGCACAAGAAACAAATTCTGAAACACTGATATGTTATGCCCCAAACATAACTTCTATGAAACATGTCTATAATCTAATGCATTCCCAAGTACTAGAAATATTCTCTGGAACCAACAAATTTATATGGAGAGAAAAATTATTATTATTAGGCAAGTAGTAGCCATAAGAATTTCTCTGTACAGAACTATCTACCCTATGATTTCTGAAAAACAAGTGACAGACCATGAATTTAAGTTAGTAAGTAGGCTTCTTTTTACAATTTGCATTCAGCCATCTTCAAAATAACACAGAGAATCAAAAAGTACTTTTTTTGACATCTCAGTTAAGAAGACGAAATGTACTACACAAACCAGGTTTTGGAACATTTTATAAACACATTCCATGCACAACCTTAAAAAAACAGCTCATGAGGAAAGTATTAAAGAGCAAGACAGACAACTGAAAGCTCCCTACACATGCAGGACCAAAGATAAAATTTTAGAAGTAGATAAAAGAATGAAATTCTACAAAAAAAGGAATGAAGAAAGGAGGAAAAAATTCATGCACAGAAAGACAGATGTCTTGAAGTATGACTTCTCATAACAAAATACACAAGTCTTTATAAAATTCCCATTAAAATGGTTAATAATCATAAAATACTACACAATAACTCTCAATAGAAAGGTATTTTGTCATTAATACTTCATACTGTTAGGTTCTGTGAAGTCATATTTCAAAACATTCCTACTCTGTCTGGTCTGTACCTTTTTTATTGCCATATATGAGTCGCTCTTCAGATGGAGAGTCCAGAAAAAAAGCAAGTGAACGATGGAGAAAAAGGTGAGTGAGACAAAAAAAAAAAAAGGATATTTAACTTGGCAGTGGTAATAAAGAAGGAATGGAGAAGAAATGTGAAAAAAAATAAAATGAAAAATTGCAACACTTGAAAATGCATTCATCAAACAAGAAGTGGAATTGTTGAGAATATTTAAAATTTGACGAATAACAAGTGAAAGCTTGAAAGTCAACAGTTTAAAAAAAATCCAACCACATAGAAAGAAAAAGCATAGACAGTACCTAGGTGGCATAAGAGATGCATCAAGCAAAGAAATTGTTAAAGGAGACAGAAGAAAAAAATAATTCAAATTAGGAAACTACAGACAGGGCATATGCAATCAACTGACAACTGCAACTACTCTGGCAAACTCTGGTAAATCCTAATGCCTCAGAATACCACCAAATCCTGCTTGGTGCAATTGCTTTATATTCAGTTTAGTAGATTTCCTTGAATAAAAACCAGGAATTGACTGTTGGCAGAATCACTTTTGAGACTTCTTCCATGTTTTCACATTTTTGGCAATAATCTAAATAGCAGCAAAATTGAAGTGGCTCAGAACCAATGCACTCCAATGGAAAACACACAGCTGCTTAGCACAACACTATTCTGCTATCCAATTTGAATGCAGTAGTTATCAAATGCTAAGAAAGGGGTTATGTCTCTAATGTCTTTATAAACGATCCTTTCATGTTCCTCAAAGGCTGCTGAAAGTTTTCTTCCTCCTTCCACATCAAATACAATTCACCAGATCAGTTCTGTTATTGGATGAAATGAAGCAAGTCTGAAAAATGTTTAGGTGTGACATTAAGCACTTCTGTAAAAAGCCCAACAAAAAGTGTGATATGCTAGGTCTTCATGTCAATGCTGCTTCCTAATCATCATGCTACAAACCTCTCTTAACAATCTACTGCATCACAGTTTAAGAGACAAAAAGATGTTATAATTCATTACATGAATACACATAATACAATGTACATATACAAGTTGTCCTTTAAACTCAAACACAGATTTAAACTTGCATTTCAGACTTTATTTATAGTACTTTGCCATAAAAAATTTTGTATCTGATGTTCTCCTACATCAATTGTAATTGAAGGGCAATAATTAAGAAATGTAGTGTATTATAATACATTTATTCTAAATAGTAGCAAAGTAAGTTAGTATGTTTCAAATTTTAAGTGCCACCACATTTGGAGAATTTCCCATTAAAAGTTTGTTTTATATTGAAATCATATATGAGGATTTGCAAAAAGTTTGTTTTAAATAAAAACCACATATGAGGATTTGCAAGGGTTTCTATTACTGCTTCTCGATCACAAACAAATGCAATTCCTTTCTCTGCCCCACCAAAAGCATTGTTTGCTACAGAAAAATGTGAAGGCAATTTTGTTCAAATGCCAGGCAATATTACACCAGTCTAAGTTAACTATTATTTACAAGTTATTACCATTAGGAAGATTTACATATCTTAAAGTAAACCCTACCGTCAAATTGATCTTCTCCCTCTGTCATCAGCTCATCATCAGAGCAAATGCTCAAAACATTCACCAACATTTCTGTTACTGTATAGGAAAAAATAAATCTTAATTCAATCTGTGTAGGATTTAAAATATTTCCATGCACACAAGATACAGCTAATCACCAGCAACTCTAGTGAATGAACTTCTCACACCACAGCCATTGCTCTGTAACCTCATTTCAAAATAAGTGTTTTTCTTGATGTGAGCTTTCACAGAATTAAAAAAGCTCAGAAATAAGCAGCTAGAAATTATACAACTAAACACTAAACAATCAAACAACATGAACACTCTTCTTTTACAAGGAGTTCTTTTAGATAAGAAGACTTTTCTTGTAAATTAGTAGTTTACATTAAAAGTCAAGTATTTGAACTAGCTTTTATGCAAACTTTACCTAAATATGAAAAATTTTGACTGCTCAAATTCAGGCTTGAATTGAAAAAGCTATTCTATTCCTGACAACTGCAGGCATGTAGCAGAAGTACTCAAGCAGAAAAATATTAGAATATAAATATGGGAGTTTGTCTTTTCAAACTCCCATTAAATATATCAATACAGTGGATACAAGCTTTTGGAGACGAGTTTGCGTATTTTTTTTCTCCAGGAATACTCTTATTCTGCCACTCAATCTTTCCGACATGTATCAAACTCCTTCTTAAAATATTCAAACCTTCCTCTTAATAGAGTATTCAGAAACCTATCCAAAAGGCAGTTGGTTAAAAACCCTGTAAATTGCTGCCTAAATTTATTCATGACTAATTCATACAACCCCAGTATTATCTCCTATGGTTGTATTCTTCTTTCTTGGGAAAGAGTTAGTCTCTACTGTAAAAAAAAACCAACAAACCAAGCAAATTATTATGATTTTGATCTGATCAATGCAGACCAGACAACATTGACACTAAATTCTTCATCAAAAGTGAAAGCATGCATTTGTCCAAAGGCAAGGCTACCTACAAAGGCCATAACTTCAGCAGTCTGATGAACTGAGCAGGGCAATGAAACGCTCAAACACTGTTAAATAAGCTACTGGATGCCATTACCAGCAACACAACAAAAGCAAAATACACAGTATCAACCCTTTGCTGTTGAAAACATTATCTACTGCATCATCAAGCAAGAGAGATATAAACAAAATCTTCTTTCAAATGTCAGGTCCCTTCATTTAAACATAAAAAAAATTGTTGAGTGGGTTGACCACAGTAAAAAGTGTCTGAACTATTTGCCTTTAACTGCTTACTAAAGACAACATAAGCAAATCTAGAATCCTAGGTTTTTATGTCCTTAAATACATAACTGCAGGAAACCTAAAATTTATTTAAATTTATTTTATTTGAATTTAATTTAAACTAGATTTAAAATAAATTTTCAAAGACATTTCAAGAGCTGTCCAGATCTCTTTTTATGAGGAGAGCCATGTCTGTCATGGAAGGATTTTAAACAGACCCACATAGCCTGTAACCTCGCTGCTTGTCAACTGAGTAGGTTGCCCCTACTTGGGGCCCCAGTGTCCTAGATTCAGTTATCATCTCTAGAGGGAAAAGAAAAAAAAAAGGAGGATCTGTGCTAAATTATCTTTTTTACAAGAAAAAATTATAACTGAAAAACTTATCTTTAGTGAAGGTCAATCTGTTATATCTATATAGGAAAGTTAGCATTTTACATTAACATCTCAATATCAATTTATACCTATAACTACACAGGATTAATAATGCATATAACTTAGCATTTTGTAGAAGATGAACAACTTAAATATTAACTTCAAATGCAGTTCAAAGATACTACTTAACAATGCAGATGCACACCCTCAATGGAAATTATAATTTCTGTTAACATCTCAGCTATACTAGATGCAGTTCCAACCACCTTGACCTAAACAAGTAAAGAAAACAACACAAAAATAATGCAATTCACCTCTCATTGGTAAATATATTTTAAAAAACAAAAATACTCCCAGCATCAATCTGGGAGAATTAGAGATATTAGTTAATGCATAACATCTACTAACCTTTTTCTCCAACAAATGGCAAAGACCATGTGAAAACATCCATAAAATTTGGTAGCCAGTAAGGATGAGGAGAACAATTGAACTGACGAATATTCATCACATTGTTTTCATATTTTAATACAGCAGCTAAAATGAAATTCAGACATTTCGAAAAGAATGTTTAAAACTTTTGAGTACCACAAATGTAAAGTCACAGGCTTGGCTTAGGTCTGTTTATACTTTAGACTAAATAATCCCAGAGGTATTCCATTCTATTTCTTTCACAGTATTTAGAGACAGGTAACTAATGGAGCACTTTGCATTTTTACAGTCTATGTTTCACTTTAAGCTACTGTTACATGTTAATATAGGTCTGTACTATCCTATTTTAGGTCTACAATCAACAAAGATTTTCAGAAGTCCTGAAAACGTACAATTTCAGTAACTTTAACAAAACTAACTCAGAACAGCAATATATTCATTATATGCAAATTTAGATTTTATTCTTCATGCGTGTCTTCCCATGCTATAAGCCTGCAGTAAAACCATAGACATCTTGAAGATGAGGGAAAAGAGAAAGCATAAAGAAAAAAGACAGAAAAACAGAAGCATTCTAAAGCTAAACAAGCAGTTGACCACATTTTTCTATACTTACACTTGCATCAGACTGGGAATAGCTCATGTGAAAAAGGGTTCTATGAACACAGTATCCATAGAGACAGTGAAAAAAAACTTTAAAAGCCAGTTGAAGATATTTTTACTTCCCCTTTACTTTGCAATCAGTGAAAGTAACAGCTCATCTTTTCCTGTATACAGTTATTCACCCTACAGAAGTGGTATGGGCTGGGGGTGGTTCTTTATAGGTGGGTGGAAGAAAATGCAATGTATTTAATACAAAAAAGGTGTTGGTTTCAAAGGAACACTATTTGAACATTTGGAGATCATTCATTCATCACATACTTGAAATGCCTTACTTTAATATCATACTTGGATTTCAGCAGGCTTTATTTTTAATTTCCGTTGTTGAACTTTATTCTCATCAATGAATAATACTAATTCACAGCTAAGCTCTTCTCTGTAATTCTGACTTGTAGATCTTTCTCCACACTATTAAACACGCTTCTCCTGTTCAACTCTGTCTCAGCAGAGGATGGACAAAAATGGATTTCTTGTTCTATACCTCCTTCTTAATATTTCCAATGGTGGTCAGTATTTTCATCACTTCTTGCTCTTTCTTGATTTCCCATGTGGCCATTATGGGAATTAAAATCAAAATTAAGATGCTCAGATGCCACAATCCACAATGCAAACCACCTTCCTTGCCCACTAAAGACAATCAGAGGAGTGAAAACTCATAGCACAGGGAAACCTTGCCTGACTGGATAACACCAGTAGATTTAATCACAAGTACTAAATAGCAACAACTTTCACAAAGGAAACCTCTGACCACACTTACGCTTCAAGGTACTCCTCTTACAGGAGGTTGTCATTTAAGGCTCTTCTTTGTAACTTTCATTAATATATATTTTTTTTGTCCTTTAGTTTCTTAACTGGCAAAAAGCTGTTGATATTAGATTATCTAGTTAGACAATTTCATTTTATTATAACATACAATTACTAATAACAAGTTCTTACCTTTATTATTGTAGACATCCAGATAATTAGGCGCTGAAAAAATTGTTATTAAAGATGGGAACCCTGTAGTTTGACTTTTCCTGTACATTCTATAACTGCAAAACCAAACAAATTGTATTACATCTTACAGCAAATAAGCAATTAATTTTTATTTTACATTGTGACTATGTCCTTGAAAGATACAAAGTACTCACCCTGCATCTTGTGCTTCATGTGCTCTAATGATTGACAACAAATTATTATTTTGCAAAAATTCACAAACTGCTGGATAGCTGTAAAATGAAAACAATTATGAGTAAAA
This sequence comes from Promerops cafer, assembly GCA_013398275.1. NCBI lineage: Eukaryota > Metazoa > Chordata > Aves > Passeriformes > Nectariniidae > Promerops > Promerops cafer. The sequence continues at coordinate 1,687,580 of VZSE01009962.1, read as the reverse complement.
GATGTTCTCTTAAAATATTCAGGAAGAGTCAGTACTAAAACACCCAACTAGATCATAGCATACTCTCACCTATAAAAGTATGAACATCCTCTGACTGTATTATGACTGAAATGCTCTGGTGAATTTTCATTTCCAAAATCTTCTGAAGGATCTGACCACAGTAAGTCACACATTGGTCCAAATGCTGGAGGCTCTTTGAATCTATCTAACTGTTTAGAAAGAAAAGGCAACAGCACAAACAGTCTTTAATTTTTAAATTATTAAGTTTTACATGTTTGTTAACCTACATATCCATCAATACCAAGCATTTTTAGAATAAATCCCAACCATATCAAAGAGAAGTAGTTTCTGTATAGATTTTCCTCTCCTCCTCATGAAATAAGGCACAGGCATGCCAAAAGAACCAAACCTGTTAAGAGCAATAAGATTTATTAGTTGTATAAAGAAGGGAGATAACTTCCAGACTGATGGATATGTGTAATACAAGGTCAAGATACAGACAAGGAACAAAATGGTCCTTTTTCATGCACATGCCACGTCTACCAATTTGGAAACACTACCAGGAATTAGAAAAGAGAAACAGTACAGAAAACAGGAATTATAAAAGAAAAGCATGAATAATTAGCACCAACTAGAAGAGACTAAACATATATTACGAAACAACCCTAAAAATCCAAACCAACAAAAGAAAAAAAAAACCACCCTGCAACACCCGTCTCCATAATGGATCATTTAACAATGTAATGAAGATGTGGCTGGCCCAGCTGTCTAAGGTTTTTTTCATACAAGCTTTGTTTTTCAGGTCTTTCCCTGATGTAATGGGCCATAAGAATTTTGGCAGATGTCTGCATTTTCTCTCTTGCTGCTTCTTTACTGATTTTCAGTTGAAACACCTATTTTAGCAGCCTGCAACCTTCCTAGTAACCACAGTCAAAAGGGGCAGAAGTTAAGGAGCAAAGTGCATTTGTTAACATAGAAGGAAAATACCCTGCTTAATTAAGTTACAGGCAATCAATCTCTGATGTCCCAGAAATGAAAGTAGATATCCCAGGTCCAATGTACAGTTTATTTGATCTTTTTGTAGCTGGAGTTTGTTCACAAGATGATTTTATCCAAGAAATGTAGGAACGGTTCTTTGATGGACAGTGCATTTATCTCACTTCACTTCCCATACCAAAGAAGATGACTTTGATGGTACTAGAGAACACTTAACTCTTCATGACAGGCTCGAAGGGAGGTTTGGTGAGCACCTGGTGAATTTGAGTCTAACGGTCCATAGGAATCCATTCAAATATGGAACCAGCAGTAGTGCCAAGCTCTCTCATGCCCTGGAAAATCAGAGCTCCCGAGGCTGCCACCTGTAACATAAGTGGAGAGGTCCAGATCTTTACAAATTCCTGCCAGATAATGGTAAGGCAGGTATTAACTGAAGTTGTTGTTGGAATTTATTCAATATTAAAAATCCTGTGGTTTAACATTTCCCACACTGGATGATAAACCTGGTATGGAGTATTTCTTCCAGATTGAAGAAGTCAGTCCATCAACTTCTGCAAGTACCTGAATTTCTGTAGATTAAACCATCAAGTTTCTAAACCTCCAGCAATAAATTTGGGTCCAGAAGCTAATAGAGGCATTCACACAAGGAAGTTTCAACTGTTTGCTGATTGATGTTTCCTGAAATACAGAAGGCTGAAAGTCTAGAAAACATTTCTAAGAATTCTTCTTTAGTCTTCAAGGATTTTCCTTATGACTTTGGCCAAATGGATAGAGACATTATAAATAAAAGTTTTGGCTGCCTGCAATTAACACACCTTTCTCCCAAACTAATTTCTCATAGCATTGAAACAATAATGCAGCTATTTCCTGAAGTTAGGTCAGTTTGTAAAAAATAAATATACTTACATACACTTATACTACATATACTTACTTACATACATATCAAATCAGTTTCTTCTTCACTAGACAGTCTACTAACTGGCATGGTTCTCAAGATATCTCAAAATTTAAGAAAATGTCACTTCAAGCTACTCAACCTAGACTGCATATATCAACTCAGAATAATCAATTTAAGGGCTTCCCTATTATTGGAACAGCAAGAAAGTTAAAGGACACGAGTAAATTCAAAACATCTGTTACTGATTTAACTATTTCTGAATGTGCTTTGACTATAGCAAAACAGAATCTCAATACAAACTGACTTAACATTTTTCTAAGCATGATTAAGGTATCTGAAAAAGACAATTTTCAAGAATAAGAATCAATACACCTGGTGTTGAAACGTAACTAGGTAGTATATTTTTAATATACTCTAAAACATTTAAATCTAAATTATTTTCTAGGTACTACGCAGTCAGGACAGCTAAAGTGGCATGCATTATACCTCCACATGGATGTTCCAATTCAGAAGTACCAAAATCTGAGAGCCAGATTAAGGTACAGCAAATTAAAACAATTTTACTTTTGAGGCACAAGACCTTCACAGAAGTTTCATATACAGACACCAGTTTTAATTAATCTGTCCTAATTTTCTTGAGAACTATCACCTGATAAAGCTTAAAGAACAACATGAAGGCCGGTGAAGAGTGGCAGTCATCTTATATATTACTGAACAAAAGGAAATTTCAGCAGGCCACAGAAAGGAAGCAAGGTATTACAAAGACAGATTCACAGTTGTACTGCCATATATTTCAAGGCAATTTGCTGACCAAGTCTTAGTATCACCAAAAGCTAAACAAAAGAGTGATCATCTGTTGTAAATGAGGAAAAAAATTATTTGTCTCTCTTTTTTAGAGTCCCCATAATCTTACCTGGATACTTCCTTCTTTCTCAAATGCTAGGTTTAAAAATCACAATTCCTGGCATTTTGTTTCAGTAGAAGTCTTGGGAGTGTAAATGAAATCAACTAAACATCAACTCTGAGTTGATGGACATGTGTCTGAAAGAGACACTCTTTACCAAGACAATGAGAACATTTGTGGAACTGATATTCAGAAAATAAAAATCAGATTATCCCAAGTTTGACAAACTTCCATTTGAAGAAAATGGCAGAAATATGAAGCACTTGGAACAACCTTTCTGGTTAGGATTCACTGTCATGCCTAGTATGATAGCAGCCCTCTTCTGGAAGTAAATTTATGACAGCAAAAATAGTAATTTCAATTGTGTCATTTAATCACCTTCCTGTATGTCAATACCAATGAAAGACTTAATCCAGAAGAAACTGCATCCTGCATAGAATTTTTCTTTTTTCTTAGGTGATTCCTGCACTATTTATAGAGCTGTGATTTCCCTTTTATGCCAGATAATTACACCCTTGCAGCAAAGACCTCTCCTTAGTATGAACTTCTGCTAATAAATCAGAAGGCCTGGAATATTATACACTTGTCTTGTTTGCTTACAGAAGTAATTTCACACACCACACTTGTACCCCAAGTATACAATTTTTTCCTAGATATAAAACCAGCATTTCACATCACCCATTTAATTTAAATACTTTTAAAATATCAGTGCATGCCAAGCTCTAATGCAGCTATTGAAGCTGCTGCCAATCAACGACTAGTGCCTTTTTCAGGTTACTGGATGATTCTTTAAAAACAAAGAGGGCCCAAGGAACAGTTCTATTAACACTGCCTTACATTTATAAATGTGTTTCTCATCAGAACAAAATACAATGAAGATTTTCATATATGCATATAAACATTTCACCCTAATGTAGCCTTGAACATTACAGAAGCGCATCTGAAAGTACAGGCCAAGACAAGAGAATTACCTTTCAGTTAAATTTACTTGACACTTTGAAACCTGATTAGCTGAAAGACTGAAACTAACAGAAAAATCAATCACAATCCTGTTATGACAGTGGCTTTCCAAAGTGTTTTTCCAGAATATTTTCTCTACATTACTTTCCAAAAACCCTTGACCATGCTTCATTTCATCTGTATGAGAAGTGTTAAGGCTTCGTGAGAATGGCACTGTTTAGTCTCTTTGCTTTCTTACTTCCCTTTCTCTGCACAGTGCATTTGGATTTCTGTATATGTTAGTATTTGCTTTGACAATGCAATGTGCCTCAGTACATTTTCCCACTTACACCACTGATCTCATCTCTGTTCCTACCATTTTCTTCTCCTCTCACATCACTGCTTGGCAGTGTAGTATCTGTCAGTGAAATAAACTGACATTTGAGGCTCAGAAATGGTCCAATCATTACAAAAAATCCCTAATGAATAAATCAGTGAATTAAAAAATGAGATTCAACTGGACAGCCTATAAATTTGAGGAAAGGGAGAGGTTAAAAAGAAAAACAAAGCACAAATAAAGGAGAAAATGCTAAGAAAATAAGAAATGTAATTAATAAATAAAATGACAAAATAGGCTGCAATATATACTTTTATATACTATAAAAGCAATTTAGGAGCATGCTTTTACTTTCTCTCTGACATTTAGATCTTTTTACAAACAGGCCCCCATGTACCTTCTTCCATATGTGGATAAACCACGTTTTTTCTTCTATCCTTACCTATAATACCAACGCTTTCTTAGAACCACCTACGTATATTTTAAGCTGAAATCATCTACATTTTAGCTGTTCCTAATCATAACAGGAATGGTTTTGATTTCCAAGTGCAGCAGTCAAGATGTCAGCTAAGTTAACTTAAAGAAGTCTTAAAGGAGTATGCAAAAATGAAGGCAATGGACTTTGAAAATTCCCATCTGATACAATCTCCACCTGACAAGTTATCCATGCAAGTAGAAACCACGTTATTAGAAACAGATAACTCATGTCATCACAATCTTCTGCCCTTTAAATTGTACACCACTATTTAGTGTTTCCATTGTGTAATTTTAATACACCTTTTATATTCTTAATATATTCAGCACATTCACCACAGTGAGAAGTACTCCTCAACTGTTACTGAAATGCCTACCAAATTTGCCATTTTAAATAGCAATCTGAATTTCTGTTAAATACTGCAATATCTCCCTTTGTCAAAACTAAAATCCACATATTTAAGACAGTAAAAAACTTGTCAAAGAAATTTGAGAATAACTGAAACCTGACGTAAGATATAGTAAACAATTTTAAGACTACAATTAATTTCAACAAGTTTTCTCCTGGAAGCCATCAGAACACTAGCTCTTATCTAGAAAGAAATACAATGTATTCTTTTGACTGGATATGGAACTCTTCACATGTACTACCTGTCTCAAAAAACTATGTGGGGATTTTGAGGGTTCTTTTTTGTGTGTGTTTTGTAACAGTCCCAGCTGTCCCAATGAAGCCTACTAATAGAAAATGCACTAGATAATCCATGAGATTTTAATTATGATACTGCTTAGCCTACATTTTAGTTCCTGATTTACACTTCAACAAGAGACAAGAACAGAAAATATACTGACAACTTCACAAAGATGACTTTGTATAGCATCATATAAATATCTCTATTTCCGCTTATTTTCAAATACACAAAATACTCACTCTCCTAATGTCATCTAGTGTATTAATTTCTGGTGAAAGTCCACCATGAACACAAAGAAACTGTTGATTTAAGAGAGCAGCAAGAGGGAGACAATCAAAAGCTTCCATACAAGCATCATAGACTCTTTCAGAGTACTTTATTTTACCTGCAGGAAAGAAAAGAGAAATCATTAAAAAATTCATAATATATGGATGAACTAATGTAGTGGATCATGGTTATAAGAACATATATCAAAATGAATGCTTAAAAAACCCAAAAAAATGAGTATTTTGTGGTTTAAATGAGCATTTCCAAACATCTCAACCGCAAGCATGCTTCTAAGACATATTTTCTTCCAGAACTATAAACTGTTTTCACTTCTCCTGTTATCTCAAGTGTGAAGAAACTAGTTTTGTTTAAAAAAAATCACTGAATTATTTAATATTCTTATACAATTATAAAGCATACTTCAGTATAAAATACTACTAAGAAATTTGTGAATTCTCATTTACAGTGAAAAGCTAGGAACTGATTATAGATTATACCATTTTTACCTACATCAAAGAGGGTTTTACCAGGCCAAATGATCCATTTATCACAGGATCAATATTTCTACAAGCCTTCATATGGAGAGGTAGCTTACATCACCACAGAGTTATCTTACTAGTAGAGCTGAAATCAATCCTCCAAATGGAAAAATTACCCCACAGTAGGGTCTTTTTGCTAGCTTCACAACACTGCTCAGCAAGTTACCTAACTGACTAAAGCAAAATTATCTTCCTTTCCAGGACTTTAAAATCAAGATTGTTACATCAGAATTTACTCCATAATTTATATTTACAGCTTATTATCTCAGCTTATATTTACAGATTATTATCTCTTCTTGCACTCCAAGGCCACACTGAACTGCAAGCAATTCTACAGAAGTCAATGGGGCCTCCAGATGTTTGCAAGGCCTTAATTAAACTAAGAGACAAACATCTCTCAAGCACAATGACAGACTATAGATCAGCAGGTTGGAAGTAGCTAATTTTACATTCTTACACAGTACTTACATTCTTGCTTAAAGGTAAAATACTCTGTTAGGTGTCTGCATTCATGGTTGCCTCTCAAAAGAAACAATGTGCTTGGGTAAAGAATTTTCAGGACCCATAAGTACAGCACGCACTGTTGAGAAAACAGGATAACCAGTAAAATACACTAGTTTATATGAACTTTAAAAATTATTACTGAGAAACACTGAGTAAGGATGTTAACAGTTTCAAAAAGCAGGTACTGCTTAATGTGCCATTTTAAAATAGCACTACTTCCCTGAGTCCAGTTCTGGACATGAGTTATGCAAATTGCTTATTACTTTTCCTCATAATAGCCACACAGAATGCTGAAAAAATATTTATATTTGCTGGATATTCAATAATAAAATAAACTTAGCAGAATTAAACTGTATAACACCTTCATCTAGACAAATACTATACGTGTTTCTGCCTAAAATCTGGTATAATATATGACTCTAAACACTGGCATAAGAAGAAAAGCAGACATTTATTAAAAAAGACTGGAAAAAAACCCCTGACAAAATAATTTCCCTTAAGGTTAGATACATCATTTGGATACAATTTTTAAACTACAAATGGACAGAGTAAATGATCCTTTCCCCAAACACTGGGGAAGCTGATTGCTTTTTCAGTGTACAAGCAGCAAAGTCAAAGAAATATAGCAATTTTTCATCTATCATTATTACTGCAACATCAGCAGCAAACGCTCAAAAAGAGCTAAGAACACGCACAATTATTTCACTTTAGAGTCTGTTACCACCCAGCAGTCCTGAATGCCCAAAATGTATTTCATAAATTTCAAATCTAATTCTTGTATTTTTAACTGAACACAGATATCTCAAAACCCCACAGCTTTTGGATTTCATTGAAGTCACCTGCAAGCTGTTATTATCATTGCTCTTAATCAATACCAGTACCCTGAAGCTACCATTCCTCAAAGTTATTTAGCACAGAAGAGCAGTGTACATGAAAAAGGAAGAAAGAAAACAAGTGGACCCTTTAAAAAAAGGCTGCAAACATTGAGAAACACATCAAAGACTTTTATTGTGAAGTTCAGCTAAACTAATTGCTTGATTTTTATCTTCTTAGTAAAAATATGCAAAACCAATCTTTGTTCAGAAGGTTTTTTAGTGTAATTGTTGAAAAGCTTTCATACCAGGTTTTGACATACTAACATAAAGAGTTGATATGTAAATGCCTTTTTCAAGGACAATTACATTACTTGTAATCATCAAGAACAGGCAAAGAAGATCAAATTAATAAATAGGGAATGTCTATTGAAATTTTTCCTTAAAGATGACTATGAGGCAATAGCTCTTGCTGCATCTCCTGTTGGTCTACCATCCAAAATGCATTGCGCATGCCTTTCACAGCACATACCCACACATTATTAGAACTGCAACATTTTAATACAGAAACAAGAGAACATACACTGTGACTTGCAAAACATTATTTCAAATGGTATGCCATTCCATTAGATTTAGTATCTATGAAAAGATCCCAAGCTGAGGCACTTCTCAGGCTGGTCCCAGGAGAATACTTAACTTAAAAACCATGCTCTGAAACTAATCTATGTGAATAAGTGAATATCTTTGAAATGTAGTGCACTTAAGAAACATGCTGAAAATAAAAAAAATTCTTTTAATTCAAAGTAACTGAAAAATTAATGGCAGAAACACAGGTCATCCTTAGGGAATATCTGTATTTGCTCTAAGAATTTTTGTAAAGAAAAGTATTAATAATTATTAAAAACCATTTGATTATCTAAATAAAATTAGTTTATTTTATAAAAATAAACAATAATAATATAAACAGATAATAATATTACAAATAATTGAAAGACCTTGCAGTCATGACTCACCTGTTCTCCACAAAGATACAAACATATTCCAGACAAGCAGCAGTATGTATAATAATGTAACAGAATACAACTTTTAGAAAACTAGCTAAAGAAAGAGGAGAAAAAATGAGTAAGTCTGGCGATTTCAACAGGACAGTCCAAACGTCTGGTCAACATCCTCCTGTAAACAGGCCTTTATCACAGGAGAAGGCACAGCAAGGAAGAACACACTCAAATGTTAAAGCAGACCTAAAATTTCATTTGAAAACCTAAGTGAAAGTGTGCTTATAAAAAAATTAGGACAGAACAGATTAATATATTCAGTTACCTCTATACTAAAATAACCTCTGTCTACATAGTCACCGAGGAAGAGGTATCTTGTGTTAGCAGGTGATCCTCCCACTTCAAACAGCTTCATTAGATCAAAGAACTGGCCATGAATATCACCACACACTGCAAGCAAAAATTTTGTTCGAATTAATTTTTAAAAAAATCTAACGGAAAAGTTACCAAGTTACAGTTAACAGCCACAAAGTACTTCTAATTAAGAAGAAAGGCAGGTATAAAGCAGGAATAACAGAAATTTTTGAAGGTTCCCCCTTTGCTTTTCATTAAGATGCTGTCTTCACTACCTGTGACAATACTGATGATATAGCTCTGAGTCCAGGAGATTGGGGGGTATTTTTCCAACATATTTAATGCACTGAGCATTGAGGTCTTGAAAGCTGTCAGCACCTCTTTAATGTCCTCCCCAACTCCTTAGGTATGTTTGCAACTTCTCCTTGGTATGTGTATTTGAAAACGCCTGCTGCTTCACAGCAATTTGTTGAGTCCGTGTGAGCTTGAAAAAAGCAGGGAATGTACTTTTGTTTCTTAGTCAGACTAACATACTTTTTAATAAAATCATATTTTCTCCTTGCTCAGTTACCTTTCTCCTTCAAATAACCATGTTCATTTATTTCAACAGTGGATTTTTCCTGTGTTTTTAGAATATGAGAAGGGACAAGACCAGTGGTCAGCAACCAAAGGCAGAAGTGCCAAAGACAGCAGCGGATGGGAAGTCTTTAGGGAGGATACAGCAAAACCAGGTCATCTCACAACTCTAAAAAGTCATTTAAAAATGCATGGAAGAGACAACTGCTCCTATCTCCTCTTTCCCACAGGAGCTCCCAGTTCAACGGAAGTCAGGAGCTGCCTTCTCACTTCTGCATAAGGTGTCACTGGTAACAATTAACAGCAATCTGAGAGACTATGCCTTTCATTGATGCAAAATGTCACCAATCTACTGACAAATAGCATCTTCTGACTTCTTAGACTTTGTCAGTAAAATCTTTGGGGAAAAACAGTTGTCCTAATTTTGGAAAGAAATGCTGGATATAGCACACCACATTTTAAAGGTTGTTATTCCCTTAGAGCAGACCATTTGTCATCACCACCTACAAAATATGAGACTAAATAGGATGTGCACTCTTTTATGTCTCCTTAAGATTTCTACTCAAACATTTGAAAGAATTTCCCTCCTTTTAAAGTTGCCAATATACCAATTGCCTGTATACAGAGAAACATAAGTGCTAAATGAACTTTAATTCTGAGTTCACCTGGAACTTCAAAGGACTCTGAGCTCAGTCAACCTCTTAGTAGTTTCCACCATTTCAATCATTCATTTTTTTAAAAATGCCAACAATAATAATGATGTATTGATGTAAAGTTTTCATTTACCCAATACTAGCAAATAACAAGCTGATGCCCTAAAAGAAGCTTTCAGACACTAATTTTATATAAGTCCATTTAGAAGAAAACAGCTTCAGATTAAAGAAAATCTGATTTGAACATAAAAAGCAAATCTACTCTTATTATCATAAATAACAGACATGCAACATAACTACTTTCTATGAGTCTAGATTGCTTATAAATAAAAGTATTAAAGGACACCAATCCCACCTTTCACCAGGTCAAACAGAAACAGAACTGTTCAAACTGAAAGTACTCAAGAAAACCCTAAAAGTTAGTTTTGTATCCCAGTGGCTCTGGCCCTAGTGTCAAAGATGCTAAAACAATCTTTATCAGTACCATTACTCTCACAAGAATGTACTTTTACGTGCAGTCAGCAGTCTCACTTACAGACCAATATAAAGGTGTATTTTTTGCTAAGAATCCCAGCTCACAGTATCTGTTTCAAGCCACAATAATTAGCTTCTCTTCACATATTTAGATTTCAGAATTATCCTGAGTTCAGGTAAATGCCATTATTCCTACTTATAATATTGAAGGAATTAGAAATTAATTTTTCAACAGCATTTAACTACTTCTTTTTTCCCAATTTTAATAACAATCCTACTAGCTTTTTCAATAGGTTTAATGCCTTCATTTTGCAAAACAATGTGCAGACTGTTAAGCAAATGCAGTTGTGAGGGATAATTCAGTAGGACTAACAGAGAAATTTTGGTTTAGCAATTTTAAAACAAATTCTACTACTGAAAAAATCTGGCTTTTTCAAATTTAAGTGAAATTATCTAGAAATATTACCTGTAATTGGAGCTTCAACTTCTATCATAGTTTTTTCCCTCCGTAATATTGCAGCACCCTCATTGATGATTCTAAGTGCAATTTCTTCATCCACTCGACCTTCCTTTATCAAATGGTTCTTCAAAATGTCAACCCTTGGTCTTCCATCTGTGTCAAACACTTCTTCAGATGTCAAGCGATGCGTTGGTGGAAAAGGGACTGCTAAAATTTAAAAAGAAGAAAGAGTAGTCATGACACTGCTATTTGAAAAACAGTGATCATCTAGGAACGGGGATCTATCATGGAACAGCTGCTATCCCAAGTAGCAAACTTGTCTTTTCACCAAGGAAATTTACAACATTGTTAAAATCTGGACAGAATAGTGCTGTGTATGTATTTTAAAAAATAAACATCTATACTATGCAAGGTTCTAGAAACTATAAAACAGAGTTAAAAGTCATAGTAGTATGTGCCATATCTGGAAGAGTCAAAACTAACTTTGCAAAGGGAAATAATCTCTCTCCAATATACCACTATTCCCTGAATGACTCATGAAGTACTGGTGATGGAGGATTATCCATTTAATAGCCACTCAGACTTTCAAAAGCATTAAAAATTATCCCATCATCAAAGCCTCAAGGGAAAAACCCACCAAAAAAACACAATCAAACAAAAAGAACCACCAAAACAAACACAAAGCTAGCAAGAAAAGGATCCAATACTGTTCAAAAGACTAGAAATAAAAGGAGTCAGTGAGCAGTGGTTGGAGACCAAAGCAGGCTCAGCAACTGCCCAGACAGCACATTTGGCAGTCTGCAGCCGCTCAGTTACTGCACAAGTGAAATATGGATGTGAGCCATGGAAAAAGACGATACTTCAAAACTGCCACCAAGCAATGTCATGGCACTCAGGATGGTACAGGAAATAAAACTAATCTGAGCCGGTCCTCTCCTCAAGCATACTACTGTTGAAAGAATGAACTACAACAGGAGCAAAACCATTCTGTTTGTCACCATTTAAATACTGTATGTTAAAAGACAAGAATGGGAGGAGCACATCTATTAGAAGACAAGAACTAGTAGCATGAATATACTTGTAGATAGAGTATTCATATTTATTTTTGTACTCTCTGAAGTTAAAATTTACATTCCAAAAATCAATGCTTAGATACTGAAACATTCCCTGTCTTCATTTAAATCAATTTCTAGATTACTAGTAACACATTGCTACCCTTCTGTTTTACGGAGTAGTAAAAATATATCAATTAAACACCTGATACACAAATCATACATATATTCACTGAAATTAATTTTTTCTAGAAAATAAACTAGAGATTTAGTTTTAGAAAATAAACTACTATTCCTCTTATAAAAGTTTCTAGGTAGGAAGAAGCTGCAAAATGTGCCCCTACATATTACAGAACGAATTCACCACTTTTCTGTGGACATAAACAATATTTGACTAACAAAAGGGAAATAATATGCCTTTCTTTCAGCCTCCTCGATCAGCAATTCAAGTTTCACTCAGAAATGCTAAAATTCCATGTAGTCCAAATGTTAATAAACTTAACTTATTTAAGATACCAAAAGACAATCACTTCTGTTCCATGCACAATTGTTTAAAAACATAAATCTGGCTCTGAGAAATTTATTATTCCAACAAAATAAATTTATCTAATATTTAAAAGCATGTAATTATGACCATGCAAGCATCAGTTCTAATATTCACTGCTTTTCTGAACTTTCAACCTTCAGATTCTCTTCACGTTACTTTTTACATTATTTGGAAGTTTTTATCAACCTGTATATGAATTAGTTTTAGGCTCTTTCTTGCTCCACTTTTTTTAATACATTATTTGTGGGCCCACAACTGCCTTTAGCAATTCAATGATGAGCTCATCTTTTTAGGAGAGACCAGACAACTCACAAAGATGATTTCTCCTGCTTTTATTCCTTCAACAAAAGCATTAGAGATCTCACACACCTTCCCAGAACCAAAGACAGTCACCTCCCAGTATTATTCAGATCTACTTAAGTGAAAGACGACTGTTTTGTACTTTTTGGAGGTTTTTTTGGGTAGATGCAGGGTGTGGCAGAGAATGGTCTGTTGAGGAGACCACACGTTCTTCATTCTCTTAAGTGCAAATCATTAGTAACTTACTACAACTACCAGTGGCTGCAGAATTCAGTAAGACCTCTTCCTTAGGGCAGTTCACATATTTCAGGGGTTCTAAGTCCATGGTAAATAAAATTTTCTTCTCTTAATAAAGTTCTTACATCTACTAACAAAATAAAGCTTTGAGTTTATCTATCAAATTATATTCTCCGGGAGGTTAAAAAACCAGCTGTTTTTACTCGAGTGTCAAGATCTGCCTCAAATTATTTGAATTAATATACTTATGAAGACTCAGATTTAAAACTCTATATCCACAGGCTTGTTATCCATAATGCCAAAACCCACAATTGTCATATGAGAAGTAATTAAGCATCTCTAAAGTTACATTTACCTCATTAAAAAATCTTTTAAAAACCTTAATCTTAAAACTAGTTCCTCAGAGGTTAACAAAATCTTTTTCACACAATACATGTATTTTCCTATTGCTCAAGAAAGACTTCTTAAGAATAATTTTCAGAGAAGGCAGAATAAAATACAGCTGAAGATTTTAGCCATGATCTGCATCACCCAGTAAATAAAAAGTAACACTTTTTAGAGAAACTGTTTCTTCCCATTTTATACTCCAAGTTTTGTTCCAGCAAAAGTTAACACTGTATTAGAAGGCATACCTTTGAAAAATATTACAACTGCTTTTAATAGATTAAGGATGATTTTTTGAAGCATGTAGACAATTTCTGCAAACTAATGGGTTTAATTAAACCTTTGATGAAGTAGTCATAGAATGTTATAGCCTAAGGAAAAAGAATTGCAGCATGATGTGTTCCAAGACACAAATATAATCCATGTTTCAAAGTCTTTGTGCACAACCTGTGCTCTCGGGACTGTAACAGAATGGTAATTAAGAGGAATTACCCTAAGGAAATAACATGGTGTTGGGCATTAAAGGATTCTCTTCTTCCACTCCCAGCCAAGCTAAACAATAGAAAAGTATCTAGAGATGAATCTCTAAAGTAATACACACTGCAGTATCTTATTAGTAAAAGTAGAGATGTTAATAACAAATGTAAGACATCATGATTTACAACCACAGACAAGATTTTCAAAAACAAACCATTGCTTACTAGTCACAATTAATCAATTTTGCTTTAAAAATACATACAGATTATACAGTTTTAATATATTGATCAAAAAATGTAAACAGTAGTGCTGAGGGAAAAACCAGTGAATAGCTTTTGGGACTTGCAATGAAAATATTTTGATGGCTTTTTATTACTAATTGCATATGCATTACCAAAGAGGAAAAAATCACCTTTCCTTTATACTGCAGTACTAATAAGAGATATAGAAAGCAAAACCTCTAAACCTAGTTCTACAGTGACTTTCTATAAGCCTCTGGGTACAGTGATACCTTACAATAAAGCATGCTGTGGAGATTCAAAGGTTAGCAGCAATCTGAAGTGATAAACTCCCATGACATAGTAAGAAGTTCGAAGAAGAAAAATGACATTAGTGTGGCAGTTTACCCAATATAATAATCCCTGCTGAGAGGTGCAATGTGGCAACTAACACAAACATGCTACTTCCAGACCCAAAGCAGATCTCACACTGCCTAGTAACTAAATACAGCAGTAGCTGCTAATAAAATCTTACATGTAGATACTGTAAATTTAAACCATACTGATATATATGCCCATTGTAATAACCTCAGTTAAATCTGGCTTGTATCAAGAGACACCTTGTTGGAATAGGCTCATGAAACAAGACAAGATCAAAGCCTCTACACTAATGTAAGAAAATGCATCAGGGATCAACTGTACAAGGTACTCTACTTTCACATGCAAAATTGTTTCTGTTCTTATGACTGTAAAACTTAAATAATCCTTTTTTCTCTGACAGTGAAAGAAAATTAGCCATTTTTCCTCTATCACCAAGAGCCTATGGCATGTTTCATTCATTTAGTTTTGACTGTTAAAACCTGCTCAATATCCCAGATTGTATTTTCTGTTTCAAGAATGTTTTTGATTTTATAGATAAATTCTCACGTCACATTACTAAGGTTACTAAACACATTCATTCTGTTTGCAAAGAATTTGTTGCTTTGGTGATAAGTATACATGAAACAGTATAGATAATGTTTGTATCAACCAAGGGTATCGTAGCAATACAAGCATGGTGTTTGTTCTGTGAAAAGGAAGGCCAGCATCCTTCATTTTCTCAGCAGGTTTATTACCATGATAGCAAAATGGTCTGTGGCTTTTCTGTCGTTTAGTCACCTTTTGTGATCTTTTGGTTTTATAAATGCATTGCTATGTACTGTCACTCAGAAGAATCACAAGGCCTAACACCTATTTACATATTTCATTTTGTCCCTGGAGTTTTCACACCTCTGCCAACATCTCTAACAAAGGAAAAGATGCAGCACCCATAACTGCTATAAGGACAAAAAATATCCAATTATTCTTCTGCATTGGCAGAACAGATTTGAAAAGAAATAGCATAACAGCATCACAGATGGTCTGTGGACCAGCAACCTTGAAAATACTAGATAAGCACAAACAGACACATCTACTGGAATCAGAAAGCTACAATCAAAAGCTGACAAAAACCACAAGTTATCCTATTCACCTCAAGCAAGAAAGCACAGATCCAGGTAAGTCAGTTTCTTGCAAATTATCAAAACTATCCCGAGGTTTCTTTGAATGCAAGGTTCATGCTATATTAGCCAGCATTCTAGAAGCAAGAAAAAATGGCCCTGTAAACCTCAAAACCCTACAACAGCACTGAAGGTACTATTTATTTCATCCTCACTTATGTATGTGAGGATGTAATAAATGTACTTGCAGTCTCAAAAGTTTCATAGTTTGAGTTTAAATCTCAAATGAAACTATGGATATATCTTCTATGCCATGGTGCATTCATTCACCTTTCATACTGTGTAGTTTTTCAATTAACTTGGTTGATGTTTTTGGAAGTTCCTTATGGGAAAAATACAATTACTTGTTTGAAAAGTATTTAAAGATACTTCTGCCCTTAAAATGGCCACTGTGTTATGCCAAAAGATTACTTAGTGCTTAAATACACTTCTGGCAAGGACAGAGGTATAGATCTTTCCCTCTCCATACTCTGTTTTTGAAACAGATTGGTTTATGGAATTTTTCGAGAGTTTCATCCAGACCACCACGTTTATGACCACTGCAAAAACTGTTTTCCACTATTTTGTCCAAATTCTGAACAGACACTTTCATAGTTTTTGCCTCCACTGCATCTTATTGCTACGAATTCCACAATTTGAATTACATGTTATATGAAAAGGTATTTCACCTTTTCTATTTTGTTTGGTACTGCATTTCTCCACAGGGAGACACAAATTACAGTTGCTTCCTATTCAACTTTTCCATTAAATACTATTCATAAGGTAAAAAATATCTAACTCTATCCACTATTCAACCACTCCTTTTCCAAGTCATAGACTTGTCATCTTTGTCATTCCACCTAACCCAAAAGCCACTCTGTGCCTCTGAACATATCTTTAGATAAAGAAAAAAAAATCAGGAAGATGGAAAAATTATGTTTCGTTGTTCAAGATGCACATATAGCACAACATACATATAATGGTATGATGGTGCAATCTCATTTTTCTAAATTGGTCATCTAATACTCCCTGAATTATCAGACCAGTTGACTGCCACTGCATTAACATTTTCAGAATATTATCCATACAGATCCTAATATATCTTTCCCAACTTCTCTGCCTTCTATGTTTAAGAATTGTTCTGTCCTTTGTAGAGTCTGCTCTGTCTTTCTCTTAACAGCATCTCCTACAACTTCTTTACGAGGCACTCAGTCTAACGAGAGCTTACTGAAGCATTGCTGGAAGTTCGCTGTCCTGGGTAAGTGTTACTATTTGCCATTCACTCTGTTTTCTAAAGAACTTGTCAACACATTGAAAGAGCACAGATGACAGATTTTAACCTTCCTCCACCATGGGAGTTTATCACCTAATAATATTCTTTCTCTACTAACTAACTTTGATCCAGAAGAGGCTATTTCCTCTTCTGCTTACTTTAAAGACTTCAGTGAAGAAACATGATGAATAGCTTTGCCTGGATCAACAAGCTCACTGGCTTCTTCAAAATATCCTAACAATTTCTCTTGATTTTCACCTATGAAAACTGTACCAACTCCTCTTTAACACTGTATTTCCTGGTGATATAGTTAGGCCACTCTTACTTACAAGTGCTATGAATGTGTTTAAATTAAACTTATTGATCTACAGTTGTCCAGTTAAACCTAGAATTTTTTAAAAGCTGCTGCCATGCTCCACCTCTCAGACTCAGAAGATGAATTATGCCACAGATTATGGAAAATAAACCCACAATTTTGTACCCAAAACCCCCAAAGAATTCCTTTAGAGCCACCAGACAAATATATTCTGATCCTGGGATACTTTTTTGGGAACATTTCTTTTGTTGATATGTTTTGAAACCACTAACATTTCAATGAGAGAATTCTTTGATCCATTCAGCAATAAGAACTGACTCGTGTGAAAGAGTCCTTAGTTCCTTAAACAATAAACACATATGTGAGCAGTTGCCAGATTTTTGTGCTCTGGCCTTACCTTCCCAGCCCTCGACTGCCAATTTGCCCTATGGAAATTGAAGCAGGCTTCTACTTTTGGGTGGGGTTTTTTTGGGTTTGTTGTTGTTATTTCAAGATTTATCCACTCTAAACATCCCGTGAAACAAAAAAAGACCAGTCAAACGCTTACTTGTCAGAATTCAGTTCCATTCCATTGTCTCCCCCCCAAAATAAAATTGTGATTTTTAATTTTTTTTTTTTTAATATGACCTTTTAATACTCTCTTCACACTGCTGCTTTTCTGGATCATCTTAGAGTAATTTCTGGCCAGCAGCATAAAAGCCCTACAAAATTTTTAAAATAGGCTTCATGTCACCTGTCAACTTTTAACCTTTTACCTTTTTTAAAACCAGACTCTGAATTATAAATTTAAATACTGCAATGATTTCTTTTTCTCCTTACATGGGCGTAATTGTTCAAAAGTAGCTATTAGAGCCTTAATTTCAGAGCCTGCTCGCCCAAGGATATGAGTTACATTTCTGTGGATTTCTCTAAAGAGTTGTTTCAATAAGCTTCCATTTAATATCTAAAATGATCGTCTGCCAATCAGACTGTACCATGACTTTTATCCAAAACAAAGGAATGCTGAAATCTTTCAATTTCCAGAAGAACAGACATAATCTCCAAATTTAGCATTAGGTCAGCATGACAAGGTCCCGTGGATTGCGTCCCAAGGCCTAGCAACCCCCACAGTGGACAAAGTGTAATGCTGGGAGGATAGGAACTTCCAAGTACAACTCTGGGCTGTCACTACCCACAAATGAGTCAGAGAAGCCCTGATGCTTTGCTCTCAAAAAAAAGGCAATGAAGGCTCATCCCTGCCATGCTCAGGACCACTCTATCAGTGTCAGCTTCCAAGCACTTCTTCATCCCTACCAGGGAAAAGGCACTTCACTACAAGGCAGTGAAACAGTTGTTTCAGGAGAAAAGATACATTGTTAAATTTAAAGTTTGAAAGTCACATGCGCTGAAAGGTGATGTGAGCAGAGGTGAAGTCAGTCAACTGTCATCCAAAAAGAAAAGCAAACCCAAAGAACCAGATAGAGCATGTAAGTATCAAGAGCAGTTTATAGAAAAAAGATTTTGACAGAACATAACAAAGGGAACTGCTTTGTTCCACAAGACAGTAAAACACTATGTATCCTTCAAAGATGGAGAGGGTGCCTTAGAAAACAGTGAATCGGAGTAACAGATACATTTTCTCATCCCTGTTTGGAAAAATAAAAAAAAAGCAGTAACAAAAGCCTCATCACAAGTACACCTTTTGGGAACCAAATGCCAAAAGCTGACTTTAGACAGCTTTTCAGTTCCATAGCTAACCATTAATTTACAGGAAACTCTGTAAGTACAAATTACTTAGGCAATTTAACATGGCAATTTAAGCCATGTAAAAGAAAATTTGAGCTTTTTATACACTTTAAAAGCAATCAGTGACCTTTGATGAGACAATTCATACTTGGAAAGATATGCTAGACAACACAGCTAGACTGCATATTTAAAGCTATTATTATAGCTATCTGATAAGACATAATACATCTGATAGCCTTTCAGATACTTCTCTACCTATTTGTACTTCCCATCAACTGCTAAATATACAAGTCAAAATACGAAGGGGCACACATTCTAATCATTATCCCACCTTATTAGAAAAAATTAGCTACTGATGACACAGTAATTCAAACATTTCTTCTTGGGTGAGCATCTCTTGCCCATTTCTGCTAACATATATTATAACTGGTAAAGAATTCAATTTCTCACAGCCTCTGAAATTTAATGGATTCTGTTCTTTATCCCCCTCTTCCAGTGATAAAGAGGAAGAAAATAAAACTTACATAAAATCAAGATAAACAATGCAAATAACAGCAAGCTTTAGGTCCTGAATTCAAATTTTCTCCCCAAAAGACACAGTATATGGAGAGCATGGAAGCTGAAATATGGACCAATACACAGATACACCAGATAATATTACTACATTTTCTCTGTGGCTTTTCTTAAGAATCTGAGACATTATAAAAGAGCTCTTCATTGTATAACAGGAAAGAGTACGGTGAATGTTTCTTGGTATGTGAGAGGTAGTGCATCTGTTTGTGAAGAGGGATGTGACACAGTTGTCACATTTTAGCATGGTTTCAACAAATTGCATAGATACTCCCACTTAGGACTGACATAAGCTGCAATCTTGCACTTCTGGGGTCACTGTCTAAAAAAAGTATTTCCAACTGCACTGCACCTAATGGGGGAGGAGAAACCAAACCACCCTGTCCTTCGTATCAATAACACAGACAGCTTGGCACAACTGGCCAGGCTTCCTCCAGAAGCCAGTGATTCAGCACGATAGGGATGGATAGGACAGGTCAACAGAAGGTATAGAAAAATGCTGCTATATGAACTGGTTGTAATTATGTCAGATGAAGCCATCAAAGACTGATTACCTTTACAATAGTTCTGCATCCTAAAACCCAAGTTCAAAGAAATACTGCAAATTCAGGCAGTAATTCTGCTTAAAATGAAGCAAGTCTTAACTACAATTTTAAACAACCAGATGCCTACGTCACATTTAACAAGTTAAATTATTAAGTCATTGAAAATCAGCAGGTTTTCCACTGTGTTCTAAAGCACCTGATCACTTATTATGAATTCTTTTACATTGCTTGAAGAACTTAACTTCTTACCACAAATTGCAGTAAAGGTACAAAAATTCAGCAGGTCTAAACACCACACACTGAAGTAGCACTAAGGAGTACAGGTTTCCAATAGACTGGTTTTAACATTTTCTACTTTTACCCTTGCAATTTGTTCAAACAAATCAACAGGTCAAGCAATTCAAAATGAGTAACAACTTATTGCAAGTAAAGCTTTCCAGTTTACTAGAAAACATGCTGATGTCCAAAACATCCAATGGGATTCCAAGGCTTTAATTAATACCTGCTGGGGACAAATGCATCCTTTTCATTTCTCAAGGCTCGCTGTTACATAAAAAGTTAAACAACCAGATCTGCACCCATTCTAACTCAGTCAGACCCTGTGCTCCTAGGAATGTCAGTCTTAAAAGTAGACTGCTTGTGTACACCCGTGATTTCCAACAGACCAGGCCTGCCATAACAATCATCCACACTGACACCACCAAATACAGTGCAATAAGAAAACCACTGGGATCAAAATAAAATGATGTGCAACTTGACTAAACACAACCTAGGAATTCTTTGAAGCACTACCTATGCTCTACCCTTAGCTATCAATTTAGGTCAAACACACATATTTCAGGATGCTCTGGTTGGAAGGACTACTCTCCTCACAAAAACTAAAATGACACACTTCACAGGGTTCAGAGAAAAGAACTATTTTATACCATTTTGGTCACTAGATCATCCTAGTTTTACATGAATGTGTCTACTATAGAATGCTTTACTTTTACTCCTAAGAAGTATAACGTTTGACTTTTCACAGCTCCCCACGAGATTACCAAGGAAGGCCACAAAGAAATAGATCAAGGTGAATTTTCTCCATCAGAACTGGAACCTGAGAACAGCAGCCAATAGAAAGGGCGGCAGCACCTTCCCACTCGCTCTTCCCCGGCGCTGTCAGCGTCTGCAATTACAGGGCTCTCCCCTCCGCAGACAGCGGAAAAGCCCCGCAGAGCCGGGGCGCGGAGGTGCCCCCGGTCAGCCCCGCACACGCTTCGGGCAGCGCATCCGGGCGGGACGCGCCAGGCCCGCAGGCCCCGGCCACCGCTTCCACCCGCGGCCCCGCCGCCCTCACAGGCCCGCCCGCGCCCAGCTCCGTCCCCCTGCTCCAGCAGTGCCGACCCCGGGTACTCCCACGCCCGTGCGGGCATCCCACACCTTCTCATGGTGCCGAGCTGCCCTCCCGTCCCCACCTGCGGGCAGAGCAGCCCGGGCCGCACGTGGAGGGCACTGCTCCCCACGGCCGGGCCGCCTCTCAGCGCCCAGGCGGGCCCCGGAGCTCGGGCGGGGGTCACGGCCCCGCCGCGCCGGCAGCCATGTTCCCTCTCCGGGACAGTGCGACGCTCACCCTTGACGGCGCGTTCGCTGGTGGCGTGGGGCGTCAGCAGCAGCACCTTGCTCCCCTCCTTGGCGGACATCGCTGGGCGCTGCCGGACTCCGGCGGCGGCGGCTGGGCGCGGCAGCGCCTTCGTCCGCCCCTCC